>JAKSZP010011120.1:0-51179 GCA_022478985.1 Massospora cicadina
AGGAGCCTTATCGTCCAGTCAAGGAGGGGGTAATGTCATGATTCTGATATGACTCAATGATAATCTTGGGACAGCAAGGGCGGATTGGGAAGAATCCGTCAAACATGATATCAGTTATGATTATTTGGGTGCCTTAAGACAAGGCGATATTGGGATATAATGGGTTATTATTGGATTGCCTCTAAATAAGGCGATAAGGTTATAAGGAAATGTCAACATTCAACAAATATGAATTGAATCACCTACGATTAGGGCGATAGAGAGCTAAAGAATAACAAGCCAAAATTAAGGATAATTGGTGTAATAGAATGGCCAAGCTATGAGAGCAGTATCATCTAAAGCTGTTGTATATAAGCGAGATGGGCGATTGAGAGAAGTTAAGTTGTTTATAGAGAGAGCGTGACAGCGAAAGGTCGCTGTATATATTAAAATAAATAAAAGAGTCATTGGGGTGATTGCTCCTAATTTTTAGTATATTTTTAAGTGTGTTCTAAGGACCAATGATCCTTATATCATATGTCCATTGTTCAGTGGGTTCGACCTGTACAAACAATATGGTGGATCCTAATGATACCATCCAATTTTATAACAGACTTTAGGCGATGCAATAGGGGATATTTAAACACCCACTCCTTCTTGATCATATCATCCAGTAATGCCTCCAACGCCTTGTCCTCATGCACCATGTAGGGATACAACAGAAAGTTGACATTGATCATAGCTACCATCAAACGTAAGGCCATCATAATTAGAGTGCAGTGGGAGGCTATTAGCTTTTTCAAATTAAAAATATCATTATATGCCACTAGCACTGAGTTAAAATCCAGTGGGAGGCCATCTAGAGAGAAGAGCAATGTGATGGAACTTTGCCATATTCCGTTGCAATGGTATCAATAATTGAAAACTCTTACACAACTGGGTGTTTGTAAAGGACAGCATATTCAAGTCTAGGTTAATGCTCACCTGCTGCCAATGTACCACCCCACTCCCACTATAACTGGGAATAGAAGATCTGGTACTTCAGTGAACCAATCACAGAAACAGAATTGGTGTACCAAAAAAGGCATGGGCCACCATAATTTGCATGAAACTGTTGGATTGGGTGATGCACCCAACATGGACGCCTCTGCTTCTAAGTCCAAATCAATATCTTGCACCAGTGTCAAACTCATAAAGTTTCCTGCCACTAACATATCTACCAGGGCCTCAATGTCCACCCTGTGTGCACCCATCCAAATTCTTAGCGGCAATAAGAAATAAGCAAAATCCTGTTTATTGGTGACCACATGGAATTCCGCAGGTTGGATGGTAATAATTATAAAATTGTTCAGGTAAATTGAACCAAGCGGTGAATTGAAACCATCCCTGGGGATTATCTTTTTTAAATTCTTTGTTCCAGGATTCTGACAACAGAGGAATAAGAGGATTATATTTTTCCCAGTTCATCGCAGGAGAAGCCTTACCCACTGGAACTAGGGAAGGAGCAGGTGTAACAACGGGATAATGGGACACCTCAACATCATCCAGCACCAAAACACATACCCTGGAAACTTGGCTCATACTAGGGCTCTGGTAGAACGACAATGGCCACGCTGTCTGGTTATTCAACACTTCTTTTAAAAGTTCATCAGTAAGTAATCTTTTAACAGTACCCCCACCCTGATCAACCATGATGGAGCATACCCCAGTGGAAGCTGCCGTCATGCATATCTGATCCAATAACCCCGCCTGCATGTCCCAAGTGGCATGGCTGTCAGACACAGGGTCAAAAGCATCACAAAGTACTGCTACAACTACATCCAATGGGAGGCTGAAGTCAGGGGCCTGTTTGCAGAAAGCTTCTTTGAACAAATCCAGATCGGTCACTTAAGTCCCAAAGAAAAACTGGAGAATTTGAGCCAACTACCCCACCAGCTCCTGCTCAACTGATGACACCAGTGTAATCAGTGGGGTCAATCCCCCTTCATGGTTGGTTGAGCATAAGATTCCACGCACCCATCAGCAAGCATCACATTATATGGCGTTCAACAAAGTTGCGCTCTTTTGCGCATCTGTTAGTGTAGCTGAAGCTGTTGCATAAGCGGAAAATTGCACTGGCAGCTCAGTGAGGGCGTCCAACACCTGATAGCAATCTCCATGGATGGGATGGATGAGCCCACCCCCCCCAAGGGTGGGGTGATACTGCGACTGGAATCTGCGGGGTGAAATACTTAGTCAGGAGCTCCACCACCGCCATGCAGGAGCACCCAACAAATGCGCCAACTGACTACATAAACAGCACAATACTGAGCACCAACTGCAGGTTCATGTGGTAAATCAAAACCATTGCACCACCAACTTCAAACAGAAGGGTGGATATGGTGGACACTAAAGGGCAGT
The DNA here is from genome assembly GCA_022478985.1 of Massospora cicadina. Lineage (NCBI taxonomy): Eukaryota > Fungi > Entomophthoromycota > Entomophthoromycetes > Entomophthorales > Entomophthoraceae > Massospora > Massospora cicadina. The sequence continues at coordinate 2,380 of JAKSZP010011120.1, forward strand.
CTATTGTGTCATGAAATTGGCATATCAAATTGAGACTGGTCTACCAGTCAGAGTGTGTGAGTACCAAGAAAGAAACCCAGAATGCTGGGGTCATTGATACCAAAAGACCTGGTAGTGGTCTGGAAGTGAAGCGATGAGGGAGTGGTAACTGGCGACTGCTTTCACCACCATCCCTACTAGTAACCAAACTGTGGCCACCGTAGTGGCAGCAGATTCCACACCTCAGTAAACTCCTTGGGCACTACAGAGAGCCATGGATGCACTGAGCGACACTAGTTGTTGAGTGAGCGGTGAAGCACAGAGCCTCGCCCAGTGGTGAAATTGATTTTTAAAAATAATGGTACATCTTGACGCCAGAGGGTGTCCAAAAGTTGGGACATCCTCAACAAGCTACTAACTCAGTAAAGCCATTTGAGGAAAGTAGGTAGCAACGTCATGATAATGGCCACTTGGCCCTATTGTTGTGCAACCCTGGAAACATGGTACTGAGCAGCATCTGAAACAAATAAATGGTAAACTTTTTAGAACCAGAAAATTAGGTTAGAAGGGGAATTTTAGTTTTTATTAAACAAAGTATTGAGTATTGACTTACAACCATACAAGTGAGGGATGGTTGTATTAATTACTAATGTGCATGGGAATAAATGATAATGCATGAATGAAAGTATTGTGATCCCACGCAATTTTTGCAGAATGAGATTTTGCAACTGACTCAATGCTGAATTGACCTTCTGCTGGCCAGCTGACTCATGCTCAAATTTCGCCACTAGGTTTCTCCTCCCACCATATTTCCTTTTTCCAGATCAGCGACGCTTTGTTTAGCAGGTGACTGGTTGTGCCCATGGCTAGGCCACATAAGCATGTCCCATTGGGCTTCAAGAAATTTATTGCTTTGAACCCACTGGAGTTGAACCCCTATTTTAAGATTTTTGACAATTCTTTGGAACTGTAATTGTTGCTGGAGATAGGTGCTCACCACTTTCCTTCTGTTGGCGTCCTCTCGCCGCCACCGCCTCCACACACAACCTCCTGATCTGCTAGAGAAGCTCTTTCATAGTAAGCCAGGGGGAAAGGGGTAACCTTAAGGAATTACATCACCCACCTCTCATACACCACATGAGCCAAATCTCACTGGGCTATGAGGGAAAAAGCCGCCTTCATTACCCCTTTTTTATTGCAAAAAATAAATTTTGCACAATTGAGGCACAGGGGTTCTCCCCGGACTTACAGAACCCTCCAGTTTGTAACAAGTGTGTTTGCACCAGTATGCTACTAAGGAGTTGGGGATTAACAGCCATGTCACCAACCACATAACTGACAACCCAGAAGAAACCCACCCCTGAACCTGCATACCATGTCTGGATGTCATACATATTCTTAAACCACAATCCCAGTGACACTGCATGTCAATAGCAGGGTCTGGACCCAAGACAGCGCTGAGAATGAGACCAATGCCTGACCTAGCTTGCTTGTTGAGCTCATCCTCCAGATCTGGGTTTTGATATATGTTTTATAATAAAAGAAAGTATTCAAAATAAGCTAGCATATCTTATTTATTTATTTATTTGAGGCAAGCTGACCAAGGGACAGGCATTACCAAAAGAGAGAAAGAAAGAGATCATTGACATGAAACCTGAGCAGGGTCAACTCCATCGAAGAAAGTTTTCCACCTCTGGATAAGGACTCATATTTTTCTGGTTACATCATGGGTAAGGTTTTCGTGTTAGACCTACTAACCGCCAATACTTTCCTTCATCTGGAACCCTGAAGCTAGCATATCTTAAATTATTTATTGTAAGATTTCTTAGAAAATAAAACTAAATTTCTCTGTCATCACCTTCCCCTTTATATAGCACTGCAAGATACTCAACTAGGCTCCTTTAACCCAAGCTTTTATATGACAACCAGATCATCATCATGAAGGCTCAATATCACATAAGCATTATTTGGAGAATTCAGGATGCCAGTATTGCATTCTTCTATATCAGCCTCTGTTCCCAAATTTCTGACTTTATACCTTTTATGACCCCAATCCTGATCTGCTCTTTTACCAAACTCTGTTTTATTGGATTTAACCTTTGAATTCTCATTGGAATCTGAGATTTTGCCCACCAGGTCAATGTACAGGCCAGGCTGTGCCTGATCCGTTAAATCACCCCCCCTGTGAGGCCCAAAATTTCTGGACCTTCTCTGGGCAACGCGCACATTTTTCCAGCATTTGTTATGTCGCCTCCTCTAATGGATATCCCTTCCATTTTATCAAGAACTTACGCTGGCCTTTCACCCATTTCGCGTCCAGTATCAGCTTGAATTCATATCCTTGACTATTCTCCTTGTGATAGCTCAATGGTCTCAGCTGCTCCAGTTTTTTCCCTCTAAACTCCTAAAGTTGTGATGCATGGATCATCTGGTAGGCCTTTGACCCCTCCAGAAGCTCCAGTTCAAAAGTGACTCTATTGACAGCACAAACAATCTTATATGAGAATAAAAACTTTGGGCCACGCTTCTGGCTTCTCACCAGAATGGCGTAGTTCTTGGTCACCACTAACACCCAATCTCTAGGAGCAAATAGAAAATATGGCGCCCTTTGTCAGTCTACCTGATGAACTGCCGTGCCATGGCTCATTCCAGGTTCCCTCATAATTTCCTCCCAATGTCCACCATTTTTGGGTTATCTCATCCACCCCCTGACACACTCCACCCCTTGAAACCCCATCCAACGTAAGATTGAGTCTATGGTTCACAAAAGATGGGGTCATCCCCATCAATGATTGACAGTAGTTGTTATAATTTAAACGGGCCACAACTGACATATGAGACCCAATCATCCTGCCAATCAGAAATGTAGCACCGGAGCTATTATTTAAGTATTTGGTTTACCCTCTCTGTTTTTTCATCAGTTGAGTATGATACAATAAAGCCCTACATGGGAGAATTTTCCATTTACTGAGCAAATTGTCCAGGGTTTTGATATAAATTGGGACCGCAGTCTGACACAATTTCTGCCATTAGGCTATGATGGCGAATATTTTGTCAACAAAAATCTTTGCTGCGTTCTTGGCTGAAAAATTGGTGGTGCATGGTAGTAATTTGACATATATAGTCAGACAATCAACAATGACCATAATCATGTCTTTCCCTTGGACCCTTGACAAACCCAGGGTAAAGTCCACACTAACCAACACCTACTGGCTACCCAGAATATGAAATGGGATCAACTTACCAGCGGGAGGCTTCCTTAATGGCTTTGACCTAGCACAAAACTAAGCATTCCGTCCTGTACTTCTTAATGTCCTTTTGAATACCTGGCCATGAAAAATTCCACTGCACTAGTTTGACCATCTTCTCAACTCCCAAGTGCCCTGATAAAGGGTGGTCTTGAAAAGCTTGCTATACCCTCCATTGCAATGACAAATTCAGGATGTAACAATCGAGTTTGTCTTAATTGTTACAATTTGACTCAAATTTTGTTTTCTATATTCCAAGTTAAATTGTTTAAAAGATTTTTTGTTAAGATGGTTTTGGGTGCTGGGTTGTGCCCCTCCCAAATTGTAGATTAAGCTTGTATGAGACTAATCAATGATTTGGGTGAGGCCCCTGAAGGGCAGCTGTTAAAAGGCATGCCTGTCAATTCCAAAGCACACTTCATAATTTTACCCCTAGCTTTCCCTCCTGGGAAGCATTGTCAGTTGCTCTCCAGACAAGCTCTGTTTGGCAGGCTCTTTTTTATCACCAGTTTAAAATAAAGGTTGTTTCAGGGTTAGCATACCTTGCTTACCTGTTGGTTTTTTTGGGTATCCAGTTTTGAGGAGTTTTTGTGTGGTTGGGTTGGACCAACCACAATAGAGGCCTTGTATAACTAACTCAGTGTAGGAATATTTTAGTGCTGTTGGTGCACCAAACCTCTCCCTACTCAAAGTTAGTCTGCTTTGGTGCTGTCAGTGCGCCAAAAGCATCATTTAATATATATGGTGGTCAGAATTGGAATTTTTCTGACTGTTACATAATTCTGAATAACAATTTTCACTGCACGCCTCCAATCCTTAATTTGGCTGACCTCAGTGGTCACTTGGTCCCAGTTATTGAGGAAACAGCACCAGTGGGAGCCAGTAACTGATGGCCAACCCTGGACCTGAAGTGACCATAGGCTGAAAATTCCAGTGGGGCCTCCCACTCACCAGGGATTCAGTTGGCTTCAAGGGGACCTGTCCCAGCAGGGCTCCCTCATCAACGGATGGTCCGCCCTGAAAGGGGATGGCTGTCCAGCCACGCTGAACCATGCGCCCCTCTCACATTTATGTTGGAGAAAGCGCCTTCTTGGTCAGGATGGGAAGACCGTCACCAAATGGAGTCTAGGAGGGGGCGCAACACAGCCACATGCTGGGCGTGCGTCCTTATGCTGGGTGGGCTGATTTCAGAAGCCCAATCCCAATTCACCCTCACCATTTTCTTTCTCCCTTGAGAGACCTGTAGTTTCTCCAGGCTAATTTTCCTGGGGTTCAAGGTAACTCGCCCCAGGAAGCCCTCATCATGGCGGCCTTCTTCTGTGGAGCCCCTCTTTGGGTAGGGGCCCTTCTCTAGCAGGGGTAATGTAACAATTGAGTTCATCTTGATTGTTGCATTTCAACTCAAATTTAGATTTTCTGAATCTGAGTTGAATTGTTTAAAAGGATTTTTATTTCAGTCAGTTTAGGGTGCTGGGTTGTGCCTCACCCAAATTGTAGATTAAGCTTGTATGAGCCTAATCAATGATTTTGGTGAGGCCCCTGAAGGGCAGCTGTTAAAAGGCGCACCTGTCAATTTCAAAGCTCACTTCATAATTTTACCTTTAGCTTTCCTTTCCTGGGAGCATTGTCAGTTGTTCCCCAGAAAAGCTCTGTTTGGCGGGCCCTTTTTATCTCCAGAATAAAAATAAAGGTTGTTTTGGGGTTATCATACCTTGCTTACCTGTTGGTTTTTTTGGGTATCCATTTTTGAGGAGTTTTTGCGTGGTTGAGTCAGACCAACCACAATAGAGGCCTTACATAACTAACTCAGTTTAGAAATGTTTTGAAGCTGTCAGTGCACCAAACCTCTCCCTACTCTAAATTAGTCTGCTTTGGTACTGTCAATGCGCCAAAAGCATCATATACTATATAGAGGTTGGAACTGGGATTTTTATGACTGTTACACAGGACCCACACACGCAATTCATGGTATAATATGCCATTCCTTTTCCCATAAGTATGATGGTGATCATGCTTCTTGCCTTCTGCTGTTTCAGCCCATAACTGATGACTGATTTCTGACCACCTCTGTTTAACTAAATCTCTTCTCCTGGTTACTCTTCACTTTTTCCATCACAAATTGATCCAGCCAGATTAATGTAGTTTTGTTGAAACCCTCCAATTCCATTTTCTTATAAGCCAACCCCGCATCATGACCCAGCCAATCTGCCAAGGAGTTAGCTTATCCTGGCTGGTACTCTACCCAAAAATCATACTGGACCAGCTCCACATTCCAGCAGCTTGGTGCTGGTTCATCTTCCTTAGCTCATGATAATATTTCCAGAGCTCAATGATCCCTCTGAATCAAAAAAGGTGATTAGCATACAATAGATGGTGCTGCCATTCCCACAAAGCTAATACCACAGCCAGTAATTCTTTATCATATATCGAGTAATTTGTTTTCAACGGCATCATTTTTTGGCTAAAGTAGCACACAGTGTGCTCTAATCAATCCTTCCCTTCTTGTAATAATGCCGCGCCCATGGCGTAATTTAATGCATCCATTTCAACCACAAAAGGTTTTTGGGGTTTGGATGAGCCATAACAGGTGCTGAAAGAAGCTTCTCCTTTAACAAAGTTAACGCCCACTCCTCCTCCTCTCCCCATATGAATGGAACACCCCACATTAATTGTGTAAGCGGAAGAGCTATTTGTGAAAGTTTATTCACAAACTGCCAGAGAAATTACTGTACCCAAAAACTCTGGACCCCTGATCGATCTGTTGGTGCCTTCCATGCTCAAACTGCTCATAGTTTGTTAGGGCATATTCAAGCCCATTTTTAAATATGACATTGCCCAAAAACGTCAGCAAGATTTTGTTAAATTGCATTTTGACAGCTTTGACTGAAGACCCGCCTTGGCAAGTGTTTCCAGCACTTCCCAAACATTGCGTACATGCTCATTCCAGGAATGGAAAAACATGATAATGTCATTCATATACATGACAACAACGGCCGCTTATCCCACTCAGCACCCAACTGATCATACACCGGAAAACCGCCAGGGCATTCTGAAGCCTGAATGACATTGCCCAATACTAAAACATCAAAAATGACATCTAAATGCCATATCTTTTTTGATGTTCCAGTCTCACAGGTACTTGGTTTAATGCATTTGCAATATCTAGATTTTTGAAGATGTAAAGCATGTGATTATTATGAAAATACCCTCCAGCAAGGGCATGGGATAAGGATATGGCTCTGTAAACGCGTTGAGCTGCAAGAATTCCGCACAAAGCCATAATTACCCGCTTGCTTTTGATATAGTAGTACCATCTACATGATGGCAGATTTCAATGGCTCAAACAACCCCTTGCTCAACGTTAAACTTACATGAAATTCCAACATTGCTTTTGATCATCGATTTAGCAGGTAAATCAGACATACATGGGAATTTTGGACCCTTCCTTGAATCAAAATGAAAACATGAATGAGTCTGTGGGGTAAAATGGCAAATCCCTTTTTGCACCAAATACTCTCACAAACTTTTAGTATTCCACCAGCAATTCCTCCGCCTGCATAACTCCCATGCTCTTGGATTTCTCTGGCTTTTACTCACCAACTATCAAAATCCATCTAATCATAGGGCCCACACTTGAGTTCAAGGTAACTGCATGGGAAGGCAAATTAATTGGGGTCAAAATGATGCCACCACTACATCCCCAACACCATTAGATGGGCCAGATTCTCTATTTCACAAAACTTCTACTTGAACCCAAATGACTCTTCCATACCCCTATTGAGGGACTTACTCACCATGAGAGAGCCCTCTATGATACACTGAAAAACACCACCTCCAGTCCCTCCTGTATTTTCAACTTCAATTTCTTAGCTAATACAAGCTCACCATAATTTACCTCTGCCCATGTATCCACCAGGGCCATCACCTATTATGTTCCGCCATTTGTGTATAGCTCCACTTGGATGAATAAATGAGGATAAAGTGCAGAGGCATATCTATTTTTGAATGAATTTTTAAATTGCAGGTTTGCAGGTGATAGATACTTTTGCATGTTCTCCTTATTATGTCCCTGGCTCAGCACTTTACTGGATTCCTCTAAGGCCCTTTTTGGGCCCCCTTATACATTTCTGAAATTTCTTGGGGCTGATGCCAGCCCCTGACTGGGCTGACCACTGTCATGAAACCTGCTGATTAAAGTAATACTGGACTTCCAAAATGGGTGTGTAATAACCCAGTGGAAAGATTAGAATCCAATGTCATAGCAGTTATGATCACTTGTAGGAGGGAGCCCCTATGATTCTTGTGAGGGAAATAAAAATTCAAGAACATACCAAAGGCCCCCATAGAAAACCAAATGGCTGCAATTGGGCAACCACAGATCTTGCTGGGGCATCTCCCAAGGGTGGGAGAGGCAAAGAGGATGACCAATCCTCTTGGGTTTGCAGTTGGTTACCTTTGGGCTCTTTTTTCAAATCTTCTGGTACTGGTTCATCATAATAATAACTCTTAAAATCATTAAAACTTTCAAATTTTTGAAAATGCTGATTGGGTTTGCAAATCAAATTGAATTAACTCAATTCAACTGTTGGGAGGTCTTGGGCTTCATCTTGCACCTGTTGAGGGGTTTACTGATGGGTTGAGGGGTTGGGGACATTGCTGGGACAGCAGATCAATTTTATAAACTGATTTGGGCCAGATTAGCCTTTGGTAAGATGGCCTGGATAACAGGTGCCTGGTTACTACCTTTCAGTTGTGAGAACAACCATTTCTCAACCCTGAACAGAGAATTGCAGCTATCAGGGATGGCCTCATTCCATACAAATTGTGCCAAACCACCAGCAGATTGGCAGGCCAAATTAGTTCAAATTCTCCGACTATTTTGCAAAGAGTAAGGCATACCTGTAGCTTGTCCGCCAGGGAAAAGGAGGAGCATACTGTTGCAAAGAATTTGGCAAATTCAAAAACTCTTTGGAAGTGGCAGATTGGCATTGCGCGCCCATGGTGAAATCTTTGATCATTGCAATCACTGTTTGGTGGGCCACTGGTTCAATGACTTGGAGGGCCCACTCAATGACCATTGGCCTCAAAATGCAGATTGCTGTGTACTTCACTGGGTTAAGTAAAAGTATATGAAAACAATGCGGAGTCCACAAAGTAGGCTTGGGTAAAAAAAGAGCTTTATTTAAAACTTAAGAGGGAAAATGGACTGACAACTGCCCCTTCCAGAGGCAGTTGCCTTATATGTGAAAAAAGGGGTAGAGGGGGTCATAGGTGTGTTCCTAGACAGGGGCAGCTGACATACTCATGGGTACCCAGCCTGGGCTTGGGGCATCGTCAGCCAGCTTATGCACTAGGTTGCAAAAGCTCTGGCAACAGAATTTTCTGATATGCTAGGGAGAAACCCTCACTGATCCAAACTTGAGCAAATTTGCTCAGATCAAAGGGCCAGCAGTATTGGATTCCGCCAGGGTCAATTTTGACAAATTTTTATAATCTTTTTATAATTTTTTTGAGAATAGATTTTCAACTCAGATTGTCATTCCCAAACCAAAAATTTTGGATTCCGTGTTCTGGACCAGTTTTCTTGACTCAAGAACCATTTCCTGAGTTTAAAGGACATCTTTCTTCCTTTCCAAGGAAGTGAGGGATGGCGGAGTGGAGGCCAGGGGAGGGTAGAGGTGCAGTTGGTGACTTCTGGCATTGAGTTCAGCCCTTAAAACCTCCTTTTGCCTTTTAATAAGAGAAGAAGCAGCCAAGGGGGATAAATTGGAGGTATCTTTTAGGGCCAATGCGGTTACCCAACGTTCATCAACCACATGTCCCAAGTCCCCAGTTAATCCTAGGGCTCCACGGGGGCAATAGGTCCCTTCTTCCTATAAAGGACCTTTTCACAGTCCAACTCAATAGTTTTAGTCTCCAAATTTACAACCACCCACCAGATATTGACCTTTTCCAGGTGACATGGAGCCCTTGCACTAATATTATGCCAATGCCAATTGCTATTTAACCTGAAGGGCTAATGCAACCTCCCCTTCCAGCATACCCTAAACTTTGCTGCCACCCTGGCCACCAGTAGATCTGCCTGTAATCCTTGATGGAACAAATGTGAGGATTATGAATCCATCACCCAGGCTGCTTTTGCCAACAGATATAAAATCTGCACATACTCCTCCACTGATCTACACCCCTGGCTAACCATCAAGAGCGCTGACCATGTTTTAACCTTCACCTCATCCAGGCAGGATGCTCAGTTGACCAAATCCAAACACTCATAAAAGAACTTGTTAGGCGGTCATGTTCTTCAATCAGCTCCTGCATACAGCCTTCCAAGTACAAGAGTAACGCATCCATGATTTGGGCTATTTGTAGTGAAAATGGGGCTTCCTTATGTCACCTGTGCCAAATGCGCCTGAAATGAATCTGCGCCATCATCCTGGTGAATCTTGTCCAGCACCTCCATGTACAGTGCTACTCACCCATTGTTTGATTTGTGCAATACCTGGATTTCCGCTGCTTTTGGCATTGCAGCACCCCATAACTGCCCCACCTCACACATTAAAAAGGCTGGAGAGAAGCCTACCATTACCATGGTTAATAAATGTTGGTACCATCCCTCCCCTCCTGAGACCACCACCTTCTCTTAGGTGCCCCACAAGGCAGAAAGGAAAGTATCTGAGTTTTGTTTATGTAAAGGGTAGGTTCATGCCAGTATGTTACAAAGGAGTTGTGCAGTACCAGCCATGTCACTGACCACATAACCAATAACCCAGCAGAAATCCACCCCTGAACCTGCACGCCACGTCTGGATGTCATGACATATTCTCAAACCACCGTCCCAGTGACACTACATGCCAATAGCAGGGTTTTGCCTCAGTACAGCGCCGAGGATGAGGCCAATGCCTAACCTAGCTTGCTTGTTGAGCTCATCCTCCAGATCTGGGTTTTGATATATGTTTTGTAATAATAAATTATATGAATAAGCTAGCATATCTTTTAATTGTAATTTTATTGACCCTATTTTTTATATGCTCTTCTACCAAAACTGATTTATCGCGTTGACCTTTATTCTTACTGGAATCTGAGATTTTCCCCACCAGGTCAATGTGCAGAACAGGCTGTGCCTGATCCTTACACAGCTGGCGGTGTCAATTAACATACCAAGATGTAAACAAGTGAAGTATTGACAACCCAGTGGTGAAATCATAGTGGTTGTGATGGATGGGCAACATACCCAGACACTCAGAGAGAGGCTTAAATTAAGATTCACACAAGTAGGGTAGAAAGGTTGGTCAATTGATGTGAGGAGAGTTTGTGTAACTCATATATTCCCAGAGAGGTGATGGGTTCCAAATTTAGATTACCATTAAATTTATTACTAAACTTAAAGGAAGTAAGACACCACAGTTGGTGCCTATGCTAAGATGGCCATGGTATATATATATATATATATAAAGTTGTGAAAAGCAATAATTAGAATAAGGTGATGAACAGTTTAGACTCCAGGGAGAGTTCAAGACTAACTGATAGCCATGGCTAAGGCCTTGCTGAGCTTCAATTAGAAGTGGTCCAGATTCCACCAACAGCGGAATCAGATTAGCATGCTTCCTTGAGAGTACAAAATGGCCCAAGTTGATTTATACCTCCTCAAGGAGGTTCACAGCTAGGTGGGCACATAAACCCATCAGATAAGGCTTTAATTGATCTTTATTACAAATGGAGTCAACGTTCAGAGAAGTTGGTTAAACAAAGGAGTATAGAGGGGGAAATTGGCGGGATGGCCCACAACAAAGTGTTATGGGGCTAAGCTAAATTTATCCAATAATAAAGGCTACCTTTAATGGTAGTACAGCTCAGGTGTACTTGAACTTAAATTTTAACCAAAGGTGAATACATCCAGGTTTAGTAATATTATATTGGGTAGGGTACTCAAATCCCCATTTGGATAAATAGATGTAATACCCCATTCTTGTTTTGAAGTATATTTTGTAACTTTGTAACATTGTTATGTAACAATAATGATCCCATAATGTAACCCATTAAACCAACCTTAGCATGCTTGACCCTTACTTAAAGTTGGTCCAAGGTATATATTTTTTTTGGTACTAGATGGTCCCAACCCAGGTCCAAGGTATATTTCAGATTATAAAGTGCACCCGAATTGATGCCCTTAGCCTTACCCATCTCTTCTCAACTCTTTATTTAAGCATATACCAGTGAATCATGAGCCATGATAATAAATATAAGTAAACTATAAACTATATAGGTATATTAATTTATGAGATAGGGTATCAGTTACTTGGGTCCCATTGGCTTGGTTGGAATAGCTGCCCATGAACCAGCATTAAGGCTTTGGGTCCATAGGATAGGGATATTATATGTGCTTAAGGGTAATTGGACCTGGGAGGTATGATGGTGATAAAATTGCACATGGATAGGGCCTCTGGATAGGATGATTGGATAGGCATTTCTGGGAGGTTGGGGTAGGAGTTCAATATGATTATAACACACTGATAAAAATTAAGTTTATTGCATATCAATATTCTATGTAATCAAGGTGGGCTGAACTGGGATGATATTGCACCAATTAATGGGTAAAATGGTAAAGTTGAAGTTTATAGGAAAGGGCTGAATCAGCTTCAGCTGAGCTGCTGTAGTCAACAGCATATGGCCAATCAGCTCCTGCCACTGCCCCAATTCCAGTGGGTGGCTTAGTGCTGGCTGAATCCAATCCATTTAAGGCTCTCAAATGGATTGATGAGGACAAACAGCTGTACCATGTGAAACCAGATTTTGCTTTGGAGAAGTTCTTTGTTGACCCTCCTAATTTATAGCCCCATCATTTTTGCCCTCAAAATGGTTTTCCAATTTATAAAAATATCAATAAAATGACAGTTGAGGCTGCAGCTGCCCCTGCCAACACCCCACTTCACCAGCAACTTCATGGGGTGATGGATCCCCTTGTTGAGGGTATTCCTATCCCTAATTTTCCCCATGCTTTTGAGAGATATGCAAAGTATGAAATTGAGGAGCTTGCTTTTGGAGCAAGCCATGCTTGGATCAATGCAGTAAAAACCTCTCTTTCCAACCCCAATTATCCCAAAACCTGCCAGTGCATCAAGTCATTCACTTGTGTGCCTGCTCTCATCACTTTCACTGAGCATCAACTTGCTCAATACATTGAGGCAATGGATACTGCTGGCTTCATTGATGAAAAAAACCCACTATACCCCCTTTGCTCTTCAGCTAAAGCAGGCGCTGGACAGAAAGTTTCCCCAAAGCTTCCTCACCTTCTGATATAGCTTCCTAGGCTGTTAGCTGAGGTACCATATTAGGAATTTTTATTTCTAATAATCCCTTTTTGGCTCATTTGCAAATAAAGATGCGTGGTGGCTCCCCCTTTTGGGTTGGGCACCACTAGTGCTAAAAAAAGAAGCTTATGGGTAAAGGAGAATAGATCCCAGAAAACCTCCATGTGTAGCGTTCAATTGGGCAATAACTCCATGGAAAGCTTGTTATCTGCTATCTGGGGTTGGGGCATAGGAGCAAAACGTTAACTCGGCCATAAATCATCCCCTGCCCAAAGTTCATCCGCTGGGATCAGATTTGGGAGGCAGAGGATGTTCCATATTTCCACCACCGTTGCACCCTACCTGCATACTAATGAACTTTTAATAACGAAAATTTAAAGATAGGGGTGCCTTAGTTAGATCCCAAACCACTTCTATGGCTTATCTAGGTTTCGTCGGCTTGTATGTGGCACTATACTTATTCTGAGCTTCAATTCACCACTTGCACATCTATTAAAGTTAGTAGGGATCATACTAATTTTTAACCGGTATACTTTGGTATATAATTTCAGTGCAGTGATCCATAGAATTTTAGATCACTGGGCAATCGCTCTCCCCAGCTTAGTTTGATCATCTGTAAGGTTGGCTATAAGGTTCCAGGTATCATTTGGGTATCAGGCTTTTCCTGGATATAAAGTTAGGTGGGGGCTTTATAGCTGACTCATAATGTATGAAGTAAAGCTACCTTATTTAACTATATCAAGTCCTAATCAAGTTTTAAGTTTGTTGTTCAGTTTTAAAAAAAAGGTTTGCATTAAGGAGCAAACAATAAAGTCATGCAGTTAATTTGATCAAGGGTTTTATATAGATAAACCCTGATATAACCCTGAGAAATTGAAAGGGATCGATTATATCATTTAAAAAGTTTATTTGAAAAATAAAAGTTATCGGGCATAAAACTCTGGTTATAAAAGTTTAGATATCTTTAAAGGCAAACTTGGTTAACTTTAGTTAAGGTTTGGGAAGAGGTTCAAAGGAGCCTTTTCTATAAGCTAAGCACTTCGGTTAGTGAAAGGTAAAATGGTAGATAATCATCTTATCTAAAAATCATGGTGGTAGAAAATCATCTACTTTTTTTAGTACTAGATGGTCCCAACCCAAGGGGAAATCATCTACCTTTTATTATTATAAAAGTTTGTATAACTAGCTTCCAAATATCAGATTAAAGTAAAATTTGGTTTTATTCGAGGTAGGAGAGATTAAAGTAAAGTTAGGATCCTTAAATTATTACACGTGAAGCTGTGGGGATCAGATAATGTTTCGATAAAGGTAAGCCAATCATCGGATTCGCTTATAACCGCTTTAAGCTTCGATCCGGTTAGCCTGGGTATCCGCACCTCCGATTTAAACCAAAAATGTCGCTAAAAGATTATTTTGCCGGAATAACCAACCCGAACCCCTTTTAGATACGATCGGTGACCTGAATGATGGCGTTTAAACCGATGATTACCCAACTGGACGGGTTACGCTTAACCTATAAAGCTCTGCTCGCCAAAGTATGCCCCATCCTCTCTATTCGCTCCCCTGGGCGGGTTTACTCGACCCCCGCCGGGTCAATTGAGGGGGACGCCCCGGTTTATCGGTACGGCCCCCGCCGCCCCCATATCGATTATGAGCTCCAGGCGGTAAAGAGCGTCCCCCAGAGGCCTTACGACCCCTACCAATCGAGGCGTACCGGCGTCATCGCCAAGAAGAAGGGGATGACATGTTTGTGGGATAACTTGGGGAACCAGGTCCCGTGTACCGTGGTGCAGGTAAGTTGGCAACCCGCCTTCTCCCTACCCCTCACCACGTTTTACGTGAAATTCGGCGGCGGAGCCTTTAGTTTCGATCGTCAGCTGTAGCCTAACTCGGCCTGGAAACTTAACGTTTAATCTAGGTCGAGGATTGCCAGGTGACATTTGTCAAGACCCTTGAGAAGGACGGGTACTCTGCGTTACAGGTGGGGGCGGTGAACGTTGCCCAGCACAAGCTCACCCGGAGCGTGCTGGGCCACTTTGTGGCCAACGGGGTGGCCCCCAAGCGCCGGTTGGTGGAATTCAGGGTCTCGGAGGATGCGGTTTTGCCCATCGGTAAGTGCCCAAGGTTGATCCGACGCCTCGGCTCGGTTCCCAATTTTAAACGGCCGTTCTAAGCACCGGTTCAAGCCGTAAGGGCTGCTCAAAGTTTTCATCTTTGGTTCTAGCGAAGAGCTTTTGGGCGGTTTTAGGAAGGCTTGGAAGAATTTTTCGGGAGGGTTCCGTTGCGCCCTTTAGACTTTACTTTTAAAATGGGCGTTGGGTTTGGATCCAACGGGAACATCGGGTGCCCCTTTACCCGTGAGCCTCTCGGCGTTAGTGAACCCGGGGCTTAAATTCGGTAGTAACAACTGGGGGTTGCGATCCTATGAGCTTCGTATAAACCCAACCCGGTCTTTAAAAACTTGCTGTGGACTAGAGATCTGGTCACTAAGGTTTTAAACTAGGGACCCAGCTTTCGGCCGCCCATTTGTGCCTGGGCAATACGTGGACGCGCGCGCCCCCAGGTGAGGCGGATCCGCGGGTAGGCGACTAAACTTTGGAGCAAGGGGAAGGGGTTTCAAGGGGGCATGAAGCGGCACGGGTTTGCGGGGCTGCCGGCGTCGCATGGGGTATCCATCTCCCACCGCTCCATCGGCTCCACCGGCCAGCGCGCCCAGCCGGGGAAGGTGTTCAAGGGCAAGAAGATGCCGGGGCGGATGGGGGCAACATGGTGACGGTGTCCAACGCTCAGGTACGCCTAAACGGAGGTGGTGGGTTTAAGTTGGTTAGGTGGTCAAGATCGATGTGGATTTGAACCTCGTGTACCTCAAGGGCTGCATCCCGGGCCACAACGAGCAATACGTCACCCTCGTCGATGCGGTTCGGAAGCCGGGCCTGGCCAAGTTTGGCGCTCCCCGGGCTGAGGCGTTCCAGCCCACCTCCGGCACCTTCAACCCGCCCTTCCCGACGTTCGACCCCGCCGAGCTTTCGAGTTTCCCCCGCGAGGTGATGGCTCGGTTGGGGAAACCTCCCGCCCAGCCGGCGGAGGCGAACGAAAAATAAACCATCCGATTTAAAGCTGTAAACTATAACCTTGGGTCGAATTAGAGAAGATGGGTTTATAAGCAACTATGTTACCCTTAACGAAGTTTTTACCTGTGGGTTAAGTTTACGGTTTGGAGCGGTTCACTTGCTTAGCAGTGTAACCAAATTGGATGGCAGCAGCAAATTAAGCCTAAAACGTTTATTCTTTAAGCCGGTGACCGGTTGGTATGCTACCGAAATAGAAGGTTTGGTAATTGTTGAGTAGTTGACTAGACCTAATCATCAGGTATTCAATGGGGACATAATAATGTTAACCTCTTGTGCTATAATGATGTGCTATACACGTTGCTGGTAATTTGCTTACAAACTGCAAATGATGTGCGTAGCACATCTACTGAATTTGCTGCGCTGCTGTACTACTTGCTTAAACAGAACAGTTCAAGCGTACAATTAGTTCAGTTAACAGAGCTGCATTTTTATAAGATTTTATTAGTTTTATAGTGATAACTTAAATTACAACCTAGCCGGTATAACAATAGCAAATTTGTTGTTATTTTTATTAAGCATTATTTTTATTCAGATCCCTAAATTGGAAAGTGAGAGTGAAGGTGGTGATATTATTTGACCACTTTCAAAAAGAAAGCAATCAATGATTATCGAGGATGAGGAGACTGATAGTGACTGTAGCAATATTGTTTTTCCATTTCAGAAAAAATCTAGCATGCTGGATGAAGAAGAAGGAACTGAACCACTGCGTCTGCAAGCAAAGCAGTGGGCATATCTTCCACAAAAAACTCCACCTACAAAAGATAAAGCAAACCCCCAGCAAAGATGCAAGGTGTGTGCAGAGCACATTAAATGCAGTGTAACTGTCTGGGCATGCAAGAAGTGCCCTGTTCCATTGCACCTTCCTCATTGTTTTGAAGGTTACCACACTCAACAAAATTATTAATAAAGAACTTTAAAAAATTACTAATCTTTTAGTATATATATTAAATAGTGCAACTATATGCATTTTGTACATGCAGTCTGCTCAAAGCTTTAATAAAAATTCAAAGTAAAAATTGTTTGGAGTTGCTTTGGATGAGATGGTTTCATGCTTCTGCTAATTAATTTATAGCACAAGAGGTTAATATGCTTAATGTATTATGGATCATATTGGATATCGGTGATTATGGATCAGAAATATCCTATGCTTATGCAAAGCTTGGGATCCGCAGCCTAGCAATTCCACTTAATAATATTTGACTATGATGATATGGGCCTGAGGGCTTTGTTGGTTAAGTTGGACTTAATAATAAACTTGATGACTTGGGCATATGGGCTTTGTTAGTCTATGTCAAAATTAGTTTTTAATGTTGATCAAGTTTTTGATCAAATTATTTACTAATTAGTGGGATGAATCACCTTGGTATGTGCTGCCAATTGCTTGAGAGAATCATTGGTTCAGCTATTTGCAGACATGTCAGAAATGCTGTCTTAAGTTATTATAAATTTGGTACTGACCCTGAGGCTGTATGAGATGCCCCTGAGTTGAAAGGACTGTAGACCCTCAGATAAACTATTATATCTTTCTCTGGCCAAGTGCCATTAAAAATGAGGCACCATGGATAAGATGTGGCAAATATCAAACCCTATAAATTATCTCCAAGTTGATACTAATAAAGTACAATCAACTATTACTACAAGTTCATAGTTTAATCTATAAGATTTTTGTTTTAATACTTTACATTGTATTAAGTCAAGAATTTACTTGGGATCAGAAGGATCAGGGAAGCATGTTATTATCCAAGTAATGACAGAAGAATACAGCTTTGAATTGTTATCATGGACTTAATATCTTAATTATTGTCACTGTCTGATCTATTGTCATCATATAATAGATGCTCAAAACTCCACCTTACCACAGAAGAAGAACCAAGTATCTGAAGTGGGCCAAAAGCTTTAACAGTAATTCAATTGATTATAACTGACCAGCACATGCTAATACCTGAGGTTTTAACTTAAGGGCTCATAATAAACCTTAAAGCTGTAGTTTAAGTTTTTAACTATTTATAATCTAAAGTTTAAAAGTTGGACCATCCAACCCCTAAACTTGACACATCCCAGAGATCAGCATTGACTGCCAACCATACTCCCCCCCACACACAATTTTTAGGGTTCTCTCCATAAAGCAAAATTGGGACCCTTACTTGGCATAGATGGCCTGCTTGCAGGTTATAAACTTTACCTCCCGGCAGGTAACTAACAAAAAATTTTGAATGGGGTAGTTTGGCTAGATTTAGTTGGGAAGCTTTACCCTTCCAACCTTTACCTTAACACCCCAAATCAGAGAATTTTTTGTTGGGGGTGGTGAGCAAAAAGGGTGGCTTAAGTTAAAGCTCCAATAGGTGGATACCCATAATTGTGAGTACCAGTTGGAAGTCATTGGCTTTACCTATACCTTAGGTGTATAGTTCAAGTATCAAACTTATGAGGGTATAGTTGGGGGGTAAAAGGTTAGTGGTGGGATATTAAAACCAAATGTAGGCTTTCACATAATTTTCCATTTTTCAAATATTATTTTCCATCTTTCAAATAATTTTTTCCTTTCTCAAATAAATCTTTCCTGATTCAAAATTTTAATTTTCCTTTTCCGAGGTTGGCATTTCCGGATAAAAATTTTAAAACTATAAAAAAATTTAAGCGGAAAAATTGTGTGAAATCTATAATACTTCGTATAAGAAAACGGGGGCTAGGGACCATCTAGTACTAAAAAAAAACGGGGGCTAAAAGTTAAGTTGCATTGTCCGGGAATCGAACCCGGGTCGGCCGCGTGGCAGGCGGCCATTATCCCACTAAACCAACAATGCTTGGTTGCTTAATTTTTTGTTGTTACATTAGCTTCATATATTACTGGTGCAATATTTAACTTGGCTTGCCCGCTATAGATTCGGAGTAATTCAAAACGCCTGGCTTTATCATCCTCAAAGTATCTGGCGATACCCTTGAAAAAGGCTAGATGGTTATAAAAATAACTTACTACTCTCATAATCAACTTTATACTGCCATCAATCGTATGCCATAATTAAACCGTTTATCAGCTACAAACTCTCACAATGGGTCTAGACGCTACGGTGAGCTTAAAGCCTTGGGTTGCGGGGCATGCGATACCCCTTCCATCAAAAAGCAGTTCCACCTTATATACACAACTTTACACCCATATATCTGGTTTATCCGATGTTATCTAGCCTTACATGAAGTCTAATTAGACCTCTTTTGATAAGAGATATATCCTAAATGACATCAAAGTTGGGGCGGTCGGTCTAAACTGAAGGGGTTTAAAATTCATGATTCCAGTATGTAGAATCACCTATCGCTATCACAAGCTATAAAGCTGAGAAGTTTTTTAAGTGGTACTGATTAGTCTATTTAACCACATAGCCAACCGTTTAAGATGATTTTAGATATGGATTTATATAAATATTAGACTTATACTAAGCAACCCGGACCTATAAAGACAAGGCAGCAGTCCAATGGCACATAACAGAGCTTCCATGTTAACCAGGCTGAGCCAAGCATCTTCATCTTAGCCAAGGGTACAGCTAACATCAAAGTGCAATAAACTATCAGGTGAGGTGAGCTTATAAAAGTTGCCGAGGGGGAAGTACATATTTTCACACGCTAATATCACCCCTCTAAAGTTATGTAGCGTCTATGGGCTTCCCGTGCATCAAAGGCATAAACTTGGACTTTAACAACCGGCATATATCTGGGAAAGTTACTAGATCTTAATAAAAGATAGGTTTTCTATAGTCTATAGATTATAAAGCCAACCTCATTTTTTGGCCACCTTTGGATATACAATTAGGCTTTTAAAAGCGGTTAACAGAGTTAGAGACTCAGCTAATGTGTAAACGGTTGGTTCTAAAAATACATCAATAGGGTGTATAACTTATAGAGTATAGATAGATGTATCAAAAGTTGTAACCTTGTAAACTATTGAATTTAATGTTTAATGTAATAGTGACTAATCTATAAACATCCTATGAAAACTTGGAGCTCACCTAAAGCTTCACTCAGGTTGATAAACCACTATTGTATATCCCAATAAAAGCTTATGCATACGGATGTATAGATTTTAATAGGTTGAGAAGTTAGGTAAGTTAGAAGGCACCAATATATCAAAGGTTGGCTGTAGAGATAGCCTTTACCTACCAATTGTATATAATCATCTCAACTAGATGTCGACTGTCAGTTATAACTGCTAGCAACATCAACTACCTTTTCATTGTACTGATTAATAACCTTTGATTGACCACAATTATATTTGGTAAAAGTTTATATAAGATTCTCAATCATCATTATCAGAACTTTATTGCACTAGTACATTATAAATTTTTCTAATTTATCATCATTAATCATCACCATAAAAATGTTACACTAAAACGCTTTCAAACCATTATACACTATTGATGATACCCATATTGAACCCGAGCTAGTATAATTAAAAATTATGGGATAGGCAGATAGTACTATTTTGAGAGTTTACCTATGGCTATTGACAGCTAAAGTACTCTTCTTTAAGCGAGACATCTACTTAATAAAAAATTCTACTTGATAAAAATATTTTACTGACTGACATCTGAAACCTTCGAGTCTGATAGGTTTAATCTATTTGGGTGAGTGGGTGAGAATTGCCAAATATTATCTAATAATTTACCAAATTGCTCACATGAAGCTAAACAAAAATCAGTATTAGAGTTTTAAGCAGATCAAGTAGGATAATAAGCTCACCAGCCACGAGGGCAACAGCGAAGCTGTTAATCCGAGTGGTTGAGAGTAGTGCTCGCACAGCCTATAGGCTGCAATGTGAGCTTATTATCTGATAAACTTTAAATACTGTAGCGAAGCATGGGTATCTGGATGTTAGGTTTATGTAATTTATAAACCTGCCTAATTTGGTTCGCCTAACTAACCCTTTCACTGATATTCAAAAAAATCATCCGTTTTTTAGCCTTAAATTTGGCATGAATTTCTTAGCCGATGTTCACGCTTTTTAAGCACATTTTCTTTGTCGTAACATGAATTTCAATAAATTTTAAAATAAATCTATATAAATCTTATTTTAATTGGACGCATATATACATTTTTAGATTTATATCACTCCCCATTTTTTGGATGCATATATGCATCGAATCATTGAAAGGGTTAATAGTGTACTTTTGGCAAGTTAAGTAGAAGTTGATTTAGTAGTTTGGAAGATATGTCACTTGCTCAATGATTTTAAGTATAAAGAGATGTTTCGGATAGCAGTTTGGTGTTATTTGATTGATTCAATAGGTTTTTTTGTTTGGCCGAGTGGTTGATGGCTTTTGTTTGAATCGATAGGACACAGTTTAGCTTTGAAAGGTGATTAGTTATCGGTTGATTTGATAATTTCAGTTAGGTTTACCAAAGTGGTTGGTGGTTTTTGGTTGTTTCGATTGAGCAATTAGATTTGGCTGAGTGGTTTTGTTTATCTATAATATAAAATCTAAATTAATAAATTGAATATCTGAAATCTTATAGATACCATAGTGAAGCATGGGTAAATCAGCTAGTAGGATATTTAATAATTTTTTTTTGGAAAAAAGAACCTCCTTTTAAAAAGCTCTAAAAAGTATGAAATAATTGAAAAATTATGCTCCTCAATAAAACCCTTTTTGAAGCCAGCGCCATATTTTAAACTGAATTATAGAATTTTGCTTGCAGTTACAAATTATATCTTATGTCTGGATTGGGTCCAAGTGTAAACTATAAGCAACTTAGAATATATAGTACTGAGTATATAAATTGTAAATACCTATTATAAGTCAGTTAAAATATGGCACCAACTTCAAAAAGAGTTTTATTGAAGGGGCATAATTTCTCAATTATTTCATACTTTTTAGAGCTTTTTTAAAGGAGGTTCTTTTTCTCAAAAAAATTTTACCCCCAATTCTTTCCAACCCTCCAAAAATAGTGTATTTTTAGAAGTAATCTTTTTCCTACTTTTATTAAATATTACTATCTCTATATATTGTTTTTGACACCTTAAAATTTCTCTATAAAATTCAAACTCATTGTATGTATTTTATATATAGTATCTTATAAATAAATATACTAATAATTCATTTTATTAAATTTAGTTGATTTGATTGGTCAGATTATCTTAAATTTACTGATTGCCATCTACATTACTTCATTTTATTAAATTTAGATGATTTTATTGGTCAGCATATGCTGAATTTACTGATCACCATCTATAGTACTTCATTTTATTATATTTGGTTGTTTTTATTAGTTAATTTATGGCAAATTTATTGATTGCTATCTAAAATAATTCCTTTTATCAAATTTAGATGAGTTTATTGGGCAAATTATGCAAAATGATAACCAGCTATATGATTTAAACTTATTCTACTATAATATATTGCTTGGATTTTGAACATACTCCCAGCCATAGAACATATATCAAAAATTGATTTAAAGCAATTGCTTCACCAATGCCACAATTAAGTTTATCCAGAGTTGTTTTGATCTTACAAGTATCCATTACTTTTGAGCCCATTTTGATATACTTACTAAATTAATGGGCAGATACATGACCAATATTTACAAAAGTAAAATGGGACCTAAGTTGGAGCATCCTCTATTTTTAAAAAAGATGATTATCCAAATTGGTCCAGTATTTTCAGAGTTATGTGCTAACAAACATAGAAAATGAACAAAAAAACATACATGCAGGTTAAATTAATAACCTCCTTTTTAAAAGTCATAAAAAGGGTGCTCTTTATCTATTACAATAAAAATTAATTGGTAAGGTATAAAATCTTTAATCTGTACCTGCTGTAGTTGGGTACTTACAATTGTAATGGATATGTCAAGCCATGGCTCACAATAACTGTAAGTACTGCCTTTAATAACAAGGAGGAGGTTCTTAAGCTAAAGGTATTAAAGTGGCTGCTCTCCCCAATCTTAAATATCCCTTATCCCAATGGTGGGTAAGTGCCAAAAATGCTCAGTTGGTATTAAGAAGTCACATGATATAGTTAGCAGCATCACAACAACTGCTTTAAAGGTGACTGGTTATGTAATCCTTAAGATGGATCTTCACATTAGATTTCAAAATAAGGATTTGAGCACCCTATGCAATATTTTGCTGTTTAGGTAGTATCCACTTTATGGACAAAACTCAATTTCAGGCATACCTGAGCTATTTTACTATCATTGATGATAGTCTTATCCTATCAGCTAATTTTGGCTCAGTACCACCATGTAACTAGCCTAAACCACGCCCTCACTTTCCTTATGTTGGTTTTTGTGGGATCCACTTTCTTATGGGTCAACTTCTAGATAATAATCTATAAAACTTTTTCTTGATAAACCTTAACCTGGCCTCAATGTGGACCCCCTCAAGGAGGTATCCAACATCATGGGCTACTAGATACTCTCCAATTTGTATGCAGATTCTCTATTGCCATTGTTCAAGTGTAACTCTTTGAATTGAAGTGCCACCAACCCTAGACTACAATATAAAATTGGCATGAACTCCATGGAGTCTAACTAAGTTATAGCCTTCTTGGGCTACTTGGCATTTTTATATAGTTTTGTACCTACTGTACCTTAACCATCTTAATTTGCCACCATTTTATGTGGCTTGTAGCCATGTTGCTTTGATAGTATGCCCCCTAATTAATGGTTTAATTTCCTCATCACCTCTCCCAGATCAGTAAAGTTGCAGACTCTCACCTCATAAGCTATCCAACAGTTTAAAAATGAGCTATGGAGGAACAACCAGGTAACTTTCTACAATAAAGAGATATCTCCCAAAAAGTAACAGTTTGTCTTCATATCACCATTACTTGGGGTGCTTAACCCTTGCAAAGAGTCAAAGTTATGAAAAATAACAGTAGAGCACCTTGCCAATAGAAGGTGAAGGATGAGGTGATGGAAAGCTTAGTTGGATGTCTTTTCTTGATAATAAGGATCATTGAAGGATATCAGTAAGTAAAATGTTGCTGAAAAGGTTGGATTTTATCCATTTGGGTCTTTGTAAGAAGTTGCAATTAGGTTAAACAACAACCCTTGATCTTAGATAGGCTTAAGATAATATTTTTTTAGTACTAGATGGTGGCTTAAGATAATATTAAAAACTCATTTAATTCCATGTAATTTGCACTAGAAATGTTTAAAACTTGTATCCTTTAGCTTTTTGGGATAATTTTCACCATCTTTGATAGCTTATTTAAATTTAAACATATTTTAAATGATGCCAAAACTATTTGTGTTCCAGAACTTTTGCATTTTTAAGAGGTTCCCTTCTATACTTGAGCCCTGCCATGCGTTTAACACTACTTAACTCATGTTTTATAATTTGCATCAATTTTCAAGCTCTTTATAGGCTGATCCTTCCATTCAAATGATTATGTTTCTTTTGTTTAATACTATTTTACATGGATCTAAAACTCCCATCAAATTGGAGGCCCTATCTATAGGCTGATACTTTAATTCCTTCAATCAAAGGTTTTTACTTGAAGCTACAGACTTATCAGATGCCTTTATATATGTCAATGAGCCTATTAAGTCTGTCACATATCCAGCCAAACCAATAATTATATACATTAGTAGAAAAATATTTGTAAATTAAATGAAAATATTTTGCATCAACTTATATTTGCATCATTACTAATTAAGGCAATGTGATGAGCAGATATGGATCTTATAATCTCAATGTAGGAAAATACTTAAAGCTTAATAAGATGACAATATTTGGGGGTGGAAGGTGAGTCAGTAAGGGCATATGGCTACCAACCTGAAGGTTGCAGGTTTGATTCCTGCCCTTCACACACTGATTGGGGTGCCAGCCAAAGGAAGCTATTGGCGGTTAGTAGGTCTAATAACATGAAAACCTTACCCATGATGTAACCAGAAAAATTTGAGTCCCAATCAGGAGGTGGAAAAACTTTCTTTGACAGAGTTGACCCTGTTCAGGTTTCATGTCATTTCTTTCTTTCTTTTGATAATGCCTGTCCCCTGGTCAGCTTGCCTCAGTTAAATAAAAGATGACAATAATTGATTAGCTAAGAGACTTAATATTGAGTATTTTATCATGCTGACCCTCTGTTAGGTTGATGAATTTTTTGATGAATGTAAAATATTATTAAACTGAAAAACGATCTATTGAGTCACATTCTTTTCAATTATGATGTCATCTTAGTTTAAAAACTTGGTGTATAATATTTCTTTAATAAAATTTTATTAAACAAAAGTTACACTGAAATTGGCCCAGTAGATTCTAAAATCACTGCATAAATTCAGATCTCAAGAGATTTATTATATAGATAGTTTTTACTATTCTATTTATAATAAAGCAAGAGTTTTTGTGTTTGCATGATGTTCTACCAAAAACTAAGTCATGTAAAGCTTTAAGTTAAAAAATGGGTAGACAGGAGGGGTCCATATGCATCTAGCTAAATTTTATTATAATAGCATAAAAAGTTAAATAAATAAGAAGTGAAAATTGGATATTCTTTTAATGGAAATTGGTATATTGTTATGGCTGAGAAGCTAGATATCTGGTTGATTCAAAAATTCAAGTGGGTTTGCCAAGAAATTGGGGGTTTTAAGTTATAAATAGGTTCAATTGGTTTTGGGTGAGTGGTTAGCAGTTTTTATAGGTTCAATGGGTTTGATTACTCCAAACTTATTAAAAGGCCTTCAATGATATAAAAATAATATGATTGTTTAATATTGTCTGTACTACTTTGAATAAAGAGATTATTATTATCTATTATATTAAACTCACAAACAATACCAATTAAAATGGGCTATAACATATAAAACTAAAAGTAATTTATAAAAAAAACTGGCTAATTATAACATCAATGAAATTCTACCTCTCAACCTCATGCTGCAACAAAGTGGGTTATAACTCAGAAACTATGAACCTAAGCAACACCAAATAAATTAAATAATTATCTAATCTATTTATATAGTAAAGAGTAATCAAGGTGGGTCAATCTTGGGACAAATATACCACACTAGGTTTTTTTAGCCAGTATAGGTTTTGAACATGTGTTGAACAAAACCTGCACTAGAGTGAAAGCAGAAACTACCCTGCCAGGCTAACCACCCTATCTAATTATATAGCATTTGCAGGTAAATTAATAAACGTGGGCAAAGTTGCAGCTACCTACTAGTATAAATATAATAAATTTTTCTAAAAACCACAAGCCAAGGTGGAGTATTATGAGCTTGGAGGAGCGTAAAAAAATTGCCAATGAATACATCACCAAGTCAATCAAAATAAGACACAAATTGATGCTAATTGAATATGAGGATCTGCTCCAGAAATTGGGGTGCAATCCACCCACTCATCCACAGATCCTAAACAACTGGACTACCAAAGGCCATGACATCAACTACCCAACAAAGGAGTTGATTTCAGGCCTGAAATCCCATTTGGTAACAGCCAAACAGCATATAGTAATCTGGCAGATCCTAAACTGGGCATTCAAATTGGGCAAGCACAGCAGGCTAGACTACCTGCACAAAGAGTGCCCCATATGCGCTGAACTGAAAGCAGACATTGCCCACCATTATTATGAATGCGCCATGTTCAAAAAATACTGGTCCATGATGTGACACACCCTATCAGGTTAACAATTGCCAAAAGGGAATACATCTATCTCAGGATCTTTTCTTCACAATACCTTGAGAACAGCTCCAATCCAACTTTGAGCCTTCATCTACCATTATTGTGTATGGTTAATTCACTGTGAATTCTTTGGCAAGGTTTTGAGCAACAAGCGCCCCATCACATAAGTTTGGTATTGAAGACCATTCAGATTATTTCTGATAAGCTCCGTCAGATCTCAAAATTTTTGCACCTAATCCCTGGGTACTATAAAGCCGCATGTTTGGCTTTCCCCACTGGATTGCTCATTGTATGTGATGAGGCAACTAATCAACTGAGAATCAAACAGTCTGTAAGCTCACCAATGCTAGAAGTGTGGCTAGCAATGGTGTTTGCTGATCAGCAATGGTTGGAGGTGCTAGAACTCTAGTTGCCCAAACTCCCAGTTCTTTTACCCTTGGCCAAATCACCTGTATTCCGCCCTCCCCTCTTACTTTCCCTTATTATTTATTTTAAAATAAAGTATGGAGTTTAAAAAAACAAGGTGGAGTATTAAATGCTCTAACATATTTAAAATTTGATTTTCAAAAAAATCATTTGACCCCTCCCCCTCTTATCATTATCTCCTTTTTAAATTTAATAATGATATGTGAGTTTTATTAAATGGGAGATTATGGTGGTGATCATGTGGTGTGGTTCCTACTATTGCTGAATAATTTAATAAAGTTAAAAATAAAAGTTATTCTATGCATTTTTTTGATATATGAGAATAAGTTTGTTTCATACTTCCTCCTAAACTCCTAAAATAAATCCATTCAAACTTGGCATAAATATGCCTCAGAGAAACTACTATATATAGGATTTTATTTTTTATTGATTATAAAATCATGGCTTAGATATAAAACTATTTTAAATGAAGATTGATAAGTTTTTTTGTATGAACAGGTTTGTGTGAAAAATTAATTTTTAAGTTCAATGGTTAAAATAAGCAGTTTAGTTTTTCATCAATTTGATAGATAAATTATTCCTAAACTTATTAATAGCCTATCTACCAATAAATTTAAAATAATCAATGATAAATGGGTAAAGTATAAACTCAAGCAACACAATGGAATTATTTTTATTAGATTAACTAGTGGCTTCCAAAATTAAATTGCTAATGGACCCCTTTTAAAAACCAACTCTTTGGCTTAAGTAAATTTAATATATAAAATAAGTTATGTAAACTAATTACATAACTTAACTATTTTAAAAGCAAGAAATAATGATGCTTTTTGTTAAAAACTTGAAAATATTATAAATGAACTTCACATCATGCAAAATAGAAATGAGTTATTTAGATAAGTGGTTTTTAAATTGGTTCATATGGATCCCCAACTTAATTTTAAATTGCCATAAACCTCCTCAGCAGTTGCATTGACTCATAGGGGCCCATACAAAATACTTTGAAGAATCAATGTCAAAAACAAACAGTTGATCATTTAGGCTCTAGATCTCAATTTGGAGAAGGAAGGGGTTGAGTAGAATTTAAATCTGTTTACTTCCTGCTTAGTTCTAATTTAAAGGTTTATCCTACCTCAGAGCATAAGTTTTGCATCAAGGCTTAAGTCTATCTGGTATCAAAAAAGCTTATTTATAATAACTCTATTTCATATTTAACTAATACAAAATATAGTGGATAACCTAGCGCTATATACCTGCTATGAGTGTGCACTGTTTCATAAAAATTGGTTAGGTAGTTTCAGAGAACTTTGAAAACCTTAAACTACTTAAACTTAATTTATGGAGATAAAAAACAGGTAAGATATTGTGCCATTCAACTTTTACATTATGAGCTAAGAATGTGGTCTAGCCAGCAGCATTTTATCCATCTTAATATCAAACAAGAACACTATAAGTTAAAAGGCAGGTGATGCAACTTTTTGATAATCTAAATAATTAAAAAGATTTCAAAAATCTAGTTTAGAGCTTATATATTAATTATAAGGAAGATCAGAAGAGTGAGATTATATTTAAATTAAAAACATGTGGTAATCACTATGTATATTATATGAAGGATACAGCTATAACAAGGTCTTCCACCCCTTCTATTATATACTAAGCTTACTGAAATTCAGTGAGTTGAGGTCTGTTGTTTTACACTATAATATGCATGTCAATTTTTTTTAAATATTTTAGGATGGATTAGATAGATTTTCACATCAATATACAATAATAAACTGGTGTAAAATCACTTTACCAATATTAATGTAATAAATTAATCTGAGAATTACTAATCAGATCTGCATTTTTTCTAAGCACATAGGATTACTTACAAAAAAAGCTATATAGTATTAATTTTATAATTTAAGGTAACTTATACTAATTCTATATAATAGAAAATTGAATGATTTTTTTTATAAAATATCAATAAATCTTGATATGCTAGTAAATTTTTTATTGATTAGTATATATCAGTATTTAGAATGCTATAGCCCATTTACATTATCAGAGGCTTTGTAATTTATCAATCCTCTAATGCTATATCTTTGGCTACTATTAGACATTATAATGTCATGATTATTTCTATCAAGTAAGCCTCAAACTTATGATAAATAATATAGAGATAGTTCCATACCTATTGATATTTATTAATGGTTTTGTAACTTAATGAGAAGAAACAAAGCACATTGGTATAACTGCTAAATTTAACACTGATAGTAATAAATTAGTTATATAAATAGATTATGAAGCTCCATCATGCCATATTTTTTTAGTACTAGATGGTCCTCCATCATGCCATATTGCTGCCTAGAAAGCTTAGATATATATTTAAGTTGAGCAAATTATAGAGATTAGTTAGGTTGATTATATAAGTTATTAATTAATAGTTAAGGTATTTTACAATTTTGGTTAAGATCTTAGCCCTGAGATTAAGTAATTGGATTTAAGATATCCAATACAAGTTAAAGAAAATTACATTGTGACTCTCTATATGAAAATACACATAAATAGAGGTGTTGTGCTCTTATATTTGCCACATTTGCCTCAACTTAAATTACAACCTGGTGGGCCAAATAAGTGGTGATGAGTCAAGATTGAATATTATTTTAATTGTATATATTTAATTAATTGAGTGAAACTAATATTTGATCATTGAAACTTTTTATATAGGCGCCACTTTTAAATTATGATCAAGCAGCGATGCTTAATTAAAGTCAATATATACTTAAAATTGGGTGTTTGTTAATTGTTAATAACTTATTTCCTAATGATGACAGAATGATCCAAACATAGTAAAGGAATAGCAGATCTGGGTTACATAGGAAAGCCTCCTGTTCAGAGCATATACAATGGATCATCTGCCTATCAGCCACTGATTAGGTGAAGGTGCAAGGAGTTAAAAATAGGTGAAGGTTAATATAACATCAGAAGTAACCATATTAGTTACTTTGGAAATAGAAGGAAGAAAGCAGGTTGAAAGGCTAAGAGTTTAAGTTATGATCAGATATTTTATTTATATAAAGAATTTTAATTTTAAGATACATTTTTAAACATCTTTTTTTAAGATAATACTAAAGAAATCAGGGAAATCATAGGGTGGGTTGCTGTAGTATTATAGTGATAGGAAGAATATTTCTTTGATTGCTGAAACTTATACTATTTATTTCAAGTAAACTATATGCTGAGTCTACTGTCTTTATATAATAGAAAAGCAAAACTAAACTTTTACCTCAAGGACAATGAAAAAGCCTCTCATAGTTGACAAGTTTTCAACATCAGTAATATGAATCAAAAGAGACATAAAAATTGGTGAAAGTTAAAGCTTAATAATAATTCATTAGAAAGCCTCTATATCACTCCAGCTTCTAGTGATAATGTGTCACTCAGTGACATATATAAGTGAAAAATTTGGATGAACAAACAAACCAACACCTGAGATGACTTTTCATGGAAAGTGACAAGGTATATAGACCATTTGAATTATGATGTAGGAACTATCAAGCTATCTTTATAAGATGAGATTTTAAAGGAATCTTACAGTATTTTAAGGGTCTCAAAAGCGTCCAAAATTTGGACAGAAAAATAAAATTTTTCTTTATATAAAATGGTACTAATCCTCAGGCCTTAACAAAATCTAAAGTTGAGGACTTGGGCCATACCATTGATGAGAAAGGGTGGCTGCTGCATCACTTGGCTTGAACCTGCAATAAACACAAAAATTAGCAACTACAAACCATGTTTTATCATACAAACAGATTTTTAGCTAAAATCAAGGAAATCAGTAGCAAACTAGTGGTAAAATTGATTTTAAGAGGTCAGATAAGATAAAACAATGAAAATAATTTGGCCATCAAAGGTTGAAAAAAGTACCCTAGAGTGGACATGTGGCTGTCTGGAGGTGTCACCAATTGACTTTCATTTCCACCTGATCTATCTAAGATGAAGGGAACAGACAAAATTTTTTTTTGTTTGAAATATATAAAGGGCATACAATTGGGTACCAAATGAAGAGGCCACTGAGGCTTATTACAGTGACCAAAATAAATAACAAAGCCCAAAAATAGTGCTGGGATGACCAATGCATATAGGTGACTTAGTGTTTTTTTTAGTACTAGATGGTCCCATGGTGACTTAGTGTTTTCAAACTTACTAAAACTTGGTAAACTTAATAAATTCCTCCACTCAGATTTTATATAAAGATACACAGCGTCCTTCCTGCAGTATAGTTCAGGATTGTTTTTATTTACTTAAGTAAAAACAGTTTAAACCAGATACCTGTTATTTTAATAAAATCCTTTAACATATTCTCTTCTGAAACATCCATGCTTAGTGTCAGAAAAGCGGCAGATAGAGTTTAAACTGGCCTTCCAGTCAGGGTGTGAGAGCACCCAGAAGGAGAGCCATAATACCAGGGGCACTGCTGCTTGGAAAACGTTCAGATGGGCTGGGGTAGGTGGATAACAAGCACCAACGGGACACAAAAGTAATAAGCAACCCAGCAAAAAGCCAGGTGTCACAGCCCAGAGCCTATAGGCTTGGGCGCGGAAAATTTTAGATTTGGATGACAGGTTTAGATTCCCCCATGAGGGGGATTAGGATAGAGCTGTTGATGAGAGTGCAGATTTTTGCCAAGCATTGGGACAGTTCCATTCACAAAATGCTGAGGTCCTGGTGGCAGATCACTTCTGCAAATGGAGAGTGTTTGAGGATATCCAGAGTTTGATAAACCCATTTAATGGCAGAGGGAGTAAAGTTTCCAAAATGGCTGCAATGGTCCAGTCATAGCATAACCTGTAGTTCCATATAGGCAAGCGTCACAGGATATTGAAAAAAACCAATTTACAACAAGTGAAAATTTGTTCAGAAAAAGAATTTTTATTGAAAACTAGTAAAAAAATTGACTAAAAATCATCCCTGTGGGGACAATTGCTTAAATGCTGGGTCAATTTGGAAATAGCTTTGGGTCTCATGGAATGGGGCACTCAAGTTTACTGACTTAAACTGGCAGATCTCAAGTGGGGGAGGGGTTCTTCAATTTGAACCAAATCTGAAGGTGTCAGCAGTGGGCCGAGTCATCATCAGTTTGTCTTCAGGCGCCTGATTCACAGTTTTTCCATAATTATGCCAATTCAAGTGGCAATGTCTCACTCAATGAGTAGCAGGAACCTCCCAGAGCCATCCCATATAGGGGCGGTCTCAGTTGGTCAGGAACAGGTTGTTAGCCCAGGAAACGTCCCCTTTGCATGGATCAGGTGAATTTACCATTTCAAAATAAGAAGGGTCCAAAGGGGGCAGCTGTATCCCTCATCACCCAGGGTGACCTCACTTATGTGGTAGATGAGCGCTGGGTAACAGTGCACCCACTGAAGATTCCTCCCCAATTCCAATGCTTACATTCACTGAACTTGTCTGCCAAAATTGAGGAAATCTGTGCCAAGATTATTGGTAACCATCTTCCCCATGAGCAGGTGGGACTTTATAAAACTGATGGTGCCAAATTCTTAGAATTAAAGCCAAAATGCCTAAAAATAATAGGAATAAAGCCTGACGGGCTAAAAACTAATAGTCAAAAAGGGACAAGTATCAAATTCTTGGGTGGAATCACTGATAACATCTAACCATTGAGCAGTACAATTGCCAACACCAAACTACTCTCAAAATTGTTGGGGACAATCTCTGATGAGCAGGTATCACCATTAGGGGACTGTTGTTAATAGTTCAAAACCCCTGTTTTGAGAATCAGGATTGGTGCCAGATGTTACCCATTTGGCAAAAAATGCCCCAGCAATCGGGCACAGGCGTGTTGGCCATCCCAAACCTGTTTCTGGCCCATTGGGACCACCCCTATGTGGGGTGGCCCTGGGGGATTCCCATTGCCTGTCAGGCCAGATGCTATCATGCTAACTGACGTAAACACAGTAGAGACTCAGTTCAAGTGTTTGCAGATGAACCAATAGCAAGTTAGCCTGCAGCCAAATCCTTTGATGTTGGCTCAAATTTGAATTATCCCCCTAAAAAATTTTGCTAGGTTAGGCCAGATTTGAGGGCCCCAATCCTTGCTTTGACATACTACCAAATCAAACACTATTTAATTAGTTGCATCGCACTGATAAAACTGTTGGTCAATTCTCTTTACTTTACTTTACAATAAAATCCCCCTAGTACTCATTTTTTTATTTACTTCATTTCTTCTTGCTGAAGTCCCAATGGCACTAACTTGGTGACCCGTCAGCCCCTACACTGGATGGGCTATACCCATTTTTATGATCACAATTGCTCCCACCATAGTCAATTGAATTTATTGTGCAAAAATCTTCTGGGAATTTAATCCCGTTATTGAAGCTATTCTCTATCAGGATATTGGAATCCTGTGCTCTCACATATCTCACCTTCAAGCAAGGATCCACCCCCTTGTCTCTGCTTTGGCGATGAACCCTTCAACTGGGGATCCCAAAGTAGTCAATCAAGTAGTGTAACCCCTGCAATAAGACCCGCAGGGTCCAGGGTTGTATCTATTTGTTTAATTACTGGGTTTCTTTTCACGCTCATCCTACATCAACGAGCCATTGTCACCCAATTTCCTGCACCATACAATTTTGTTCAAGTGGCAATGACTCTGGCATTCTGGCTTGCTTTTTTGGTGCTTACTCATCCTGACTGTCAGGCCGGTATAAACTTCTTATGATGTATTCCTGACACAGGTTCAGGATGCCCACCCACCCGCATCTGATTGCTCTGGCGCCTGATCATACTTGTGGCGTTTGGAGAATTGAGGCTTCAATGTGAAAGGGTAAGATTCATTTGTTTTAACTGAGTTTATTAAACAAAAATTTTGCCTAGGAGTTGGACTCAACACATCCACCTTACTTTGCTTTTTAATTTCTGAAACCTTGATGTAGATTTTCCAATCACCATAACAATTCTTCAGTTGTCAACACAGGGTAGGCGGTGGATTTTTTCAGATGTTAAGCCATAACCCACCACTTATCCATCACATGGGAGAGATTTCCTTTGGAGAATAGGGGGGCAGCTGGCCTCTTTGGACCCTTCTTTGAAGGGAAAGGGAATGTCACCCAACCTAAGTGCAAGGGGTGCTCTCCTAGACTAACATCAACTTTCCTTTTTTCTAGAGGGGAGTGCCATCACTGGGAAAGTGGGTGAAGGCAAAGTTTTTATGGCCTTTGGTAACTTGATCACCATCAGCGTTGCAATCTTCAAGGTTGGTCATGGAGCATTGGGGTGGGCAGTGTGCAAGGCCTTGACAAGCTCCAAACAGTTAGAGCAGTTCCAAGCACCAACCAAGCTACTATCCATAGGCCATGTAGCCCATCCAAAGCAACTATATACTGTACTGACCTGCACGAGCGCTGGGAATCCAAAACGGCGTAAATTTTGGCTTTCTCTGATCCCTTGATCACAATGGGTTCAGGTTTTAGAGGAATTGCCCCTTTAAATGGAGACAACTGTGAGACATGGAAGATGGGGTGTTTCTTTCAGTAATCTGGCAACTTCAAGCGGAAGGCGCCATTTCTCAGGTACTCTTCTAATAATTGAGGACCAAAGTTTTTGCTTCCAAACTTGCATGAGGGCACCTGCTTTCATAAGTGCCATATGTCCAACATGAAGTGGGACCCCACTTTAATCTTGTGTGCTGGAAGGCGCTTTCAGTCTGTAAACCATTTATAGATGCTAATGGCCTTGGTCAGGTATTCCCAAACCAAGGACTGGGTGGCACAAATGTGCTGAGCATGGTCAGCTGCAGCCACATCTCCAGGCAAAGGCATGGATCAACTAAAAATGATGGGTTATATCACAAGGTGCATTCATATGGGAAGAAACCTGTGGATGAGTGAGTTCCATTATTATATGCAAACTGGGAGAGTGGTAGATCTTCTGCCAAGGTATTTTGATTTGCTAATGCATAACACCAAAGGTATTGTTCCAAAATTTAGTTGATCCACTCAGTTTGACCATTGAACTGAGTATGGTCACATTGGTGCACATGGCATAATTACAAAATTGCCAAAGGGTTCACTCCAACTCATGCCATAAATTGGGTACCTCAGTTGCTAATGATTTTCTGAGGTAGTTAAACATAAAGAACACATGCCTCATGAACAGTCGAGCAGTCTTTTTGGAGGTGATGGTGGAGGACAAGGGATGAAGAGGGAAACTAGTGAAGCGGTCTACTACCACTATGACCGCTGTAAACCCATTGGAGCTTAAAAGCTCAATATTGAAGCCCATGGGCACTGACGTCCATGGCCCCTCCACATTAACCAGAGGGTTCAGGAGGCCGTTTTACCTGACTGGTCTAATTTGGCCCACATGCATGTTACACAGTTAGAAATACATAAAGAAATATCCTTTGACAGGCTTGGTCAGTTGAAAGTACGCTTAACTAAATTGATGCATTTTTTATTACCCAGGTAAGCAACTGCAGGGGGATCATGATGGGCTTGAATGACTTTATCCAGAGGAGGTGCGGCACCCACAGGTGCGACTCAAACTGGATAAGACACTTGGCCAGAGAATAGGTGAATTCTTGGGAGTTGCAGTGATAGCTTCTCCAAAAGGTATAACCCCTTTGCACATGCCGTCTGAGCTGCTAGAACCCTTGAGACCAAAGGCGCATCCAGACTTAAATCCACTACTAAGACAACAGGAGGAGCTATGGCCAAAATTAGAGTCAATGAAATTACTGTGATGAGATCCGCCTCATATGATTCCACCAGGAAAAGTGCAGGATTACAGCTCAAAAATTCTGGAAGCACATTCAGCACTTCCTTCAGAAATCATATTTGAAATTAAAGATGCACATGTTGCGGTAGGTCTGAGCCTTCGAGTGTGCCACTTCTGCAGCTTGCAGAAATATAGGAGAGCTTGGTGATCCATCTGCACAGTCACCTCATGTTGAGCACCCTGCAAGAGATACTGCCAGTGGTTCAAGGCCCACTCCATGGCTGCCAACTCCTTATTGTAGATAGCCTAGGATTGCTCTGTGGAGGAAAACTTATAAGAAAAATAAGTGATTGAGTGTTCCAACCCATTTTGCTCTTTGAGCAGGATAGCCCCCACCATGGCGGAATATGCATCACATGCTACAATGTATTGTTGGAGGGTTCCGCATGCTTGAGGATTGGAGGTGATAAAAACACCTTTTTGATTGAATTTAATGCATTCTGGCACTCAGTCTTCCAGCAGAATAAAACGTTTTTTCACATGAGCAATGCAGTAGCAAACAACTGCAAGAGAGTGGGGGAGAATTTTTCAGAACGATTATCATACCTAAGAAGCTACTCAGTTGCTTCTGGGTCATCAGGGTCAGCCACTTGAAGATGGAGTCCAGTTTATTGGGCGGAATGGTGTACCCGTCCTTTAGCATAAGATTACCCAAGAAGGTAACTTCATCCTATGTTAAATTCACACTTTGATGGTTTGATGAACAGACTTGCCTTATGAAGGGTGGCCACCAACTGCTCCAAATATTTTGTGTGCTGCTCAGGTGAGGGAGGTGAGTGAACCAGGGTGTCATCAATGTATGCTACCATGTTGGAAAACTGGAGGTCACCTAGAACATTATTGATCATCTGCTGGAAGGTTGTGGGCACGATTTTAGCCAAAAAGGCATTACTCTAAATCAAATATACTCTTTTTGTCTAATTCTAGTGAGCCATTACTGGTCTTCCGCCACCCAGATTTGATTGAAGGCGTTTACTAGGCGAGTTTTAAAAAAAATTGTGACTTTGCATTTGATTGATTATATTTGTTCCAGCAGAAGTGGGTAAAGGTCATGAACCAGTTATACCATTAAGGTGACCAAAATACACACTGATGCATAGTGAACCATCAGCCTTTTTTGGAGAAGACAATGGGTGAGGCAACTGGGGACGTCTCCTTGAATAACCAGCCTTTATTGAGAATGTCGTATAACCATGCATCAAGGGTGGCGTTCTCCTCTGCTTTATGCATGTAAAATGGATAATTGAATTCACCATGGCCACCATCATTTGAAACTTCAGATTAAGTTTGTAATGGAGCGCTCTGATAATGATGATTATACAGGCCTGTAACTCCAGGTGAGTTACCACCCAAAACCCAATACAGAATGCCGTGGGCACAGCCATCCAAATAGATGTGTTAAATATGAGAAAACCGGCTACAAGGACCAGCCAGGGGTGCTAAGATTAGGGATCATCACACCTTTAAATTTTTAAATCAATATTTAAAGCTAAAAGTTTTATTTTTCTTGAGAATTTTTTTTAACTTAAAAGGGGTGAAAAATAAGAAAATGTAGCAACAGCGGTACCTGTTGGGGACCACTGCCTAAAAGCTCACTTGGAAAAATTGCAATTTATGTGTAACTGCCAACAAAAAAAACCACTAAAATTTACTGGATTAAGTCCCCAGACATATTTTGCAACTGAATCTGATACAGACTGATCAGCTGAGTCATTTTGATCTTGTTGCTTATAATTAATTTTTGCCATGCGCATGCATTTTTCACTGTTGGCAACGTTTTGGGAAGCTGGCAGGTAGCGCCCAGGGTCAGACCAAATAAGGCTGAGCCCAGTTTGTGGAGAAGTGGTTGGCCGCTCCCAACCTTTCAGGGGTTAGGCCACTTTTATTCAATGGCAGGATTTCAGCAGGTTTGAGGTGATTTGGTAAATTTTGTCTCCAGAGCTTGTTGTATGGAGCGCAAAACAGCCTTTTCAGATAAACCCCAAGCCTTTGACACCTCATGGCAAACCATCCAAATGTTTGCCACTAGCTCGGCTGAAGATAACGCAGGAAGGGAAACTGCAACCCTCAGGTGGTACGCTGTGACCCACCTCTCATCCACCACATGGGCTAAATCACCCTTG
Source organism: Massospora cicadina (assembly GCA_022478985.1). NCBI lineage: Eukaryota > Fungi > Entomophthoromycota > Entomophthoromycetes > Entomophthorales > Entomophthoraceae > Massospora > Massospora cicadina. Next base: position 39,985 of record JAKSZP010011120.1, read on the forward strand.
GAGATGAGAGGCACTGGTGCCAGCTTCCGCCCCTTTTTAGAGAAGAACAGGAATTTATCTCAGTTCAGATGGAGGGGTTCCTGCTCAAGCCTTACATTACCCTTCTCTTTAGGAAGGGGCGGAGAACCGCCTCTGGGGAACTGAGCCAGCATGATATTCTTGTAGGCCTTATGGAGTTTAATGACCATGCTTGCAGCGACTTTTATAGGAGGATGAGGAGCTTCTGGGTGAGCCGCATGGATACCTTTACCAACTCACAACAGTTGGCGCAATTAAGAGCACTGACCCAGCTATTTTCGTAGGAGGGGAAGCCCATCCAAGCCACTAGGTACTAAACTGAGCGGCAGGACCAGTACAACGCCAAAATTGCTTCCACCTCAGATTTGACTGACTCCTCCAAAATGATTGGTTCATGGTCAGTGGGTGTGACACCGGAGAAGGGAGATAGCTGGGAGGCGTGGAAATTAGATGCTGTTTCCAGTGGGGGAGAGAGAAAAGTGAATGAACCATTTCCCAGATCTTCAACAACATCTTGGGGTCCTGAACATTTACTCACAAGCTTCCGTGAGAAAGCCTTGATGTGCAGGTGGTGGGTGTCAAGCATTACATGTGAACCCACCGGAAAGTCAGGAGCAGGCAGGCGCTTTTGGTCTGTGAATTGCTTGTAGTCAGAAATCTCTTTGTTAATGTGCTCGCAGACCAGGGACTGGGTGGCCAAGATTTTCTGAGCATGCTCCACCGCTGCAGGAATCTCAGGACAAAGATAGGGACCATTAGAAAAGGAAGGATTGAACCCTAACGTCGCCTCATATGGAGAAAACCCTGTGGAAGCGTTTCAGGCATTATTGTAAGTGAACTGACCCAATGGAAGATCATTCACCCAGGTGTCCTGCACAGCGCTGGCATAACACTGGAGGTACTGCTCCAGGTTTAATTTACTCCCTTCATCTGGAAGTCTAATTGAGGGTTGTATTTTGTGAACAAACACAGTTGATTGTTCAAGATGGCCAGCAGGGCCATCCAAAAGCGTGCCATGAACTGAGGATCCTATTGCTCATGATCTCCTGGGTTAAGCCAAACATAGAGAAGATGTGGTGGACAAAAAGACAAGCAGTATCCTCAGAGGTAATGGAAGTCAAGCAGGGATATACAGAGCGAATTTAGTGAACTAATTGACAATGACCATTATTGCATTGTGGCCATTTTGGGTAGGGAGCTCAACTATAAAGTTGATGGACACTGACATCCATGGGCCCTCAGCCTGTTGCAGCAGGTGGAGAAGGCCGCTCCACCTAGATGATATGATTTCACATGTGCACAGGTAATGCAACTTGCTATCCATATGGGGATGTCTTTTGAGATTCCAGACCAATTTTATGTACGCTTCACCAAATCAAGTCACTTTTTCTCCCCAGGGTGACTAACCGCTGGGTATCATGGTAGAGTTGTATCACTTCAGAGCGGAGCTAGGGGGCACCCACAACTGATACCAAAACAAAATTCTTTCCAAGATGATTGAGTAATGGGAACGCTTGTGCATTAGGTTTTGAGCTTCACCAATAACTCCAAACCTTCAGGGCAAGTCGTCTGGTGGGCCAAAGCTCAAGCAGGAAAGGGAGTGGTCAGGTCTGGATCTGTTAATAAAATTTCAGGTGGGGCTATGGATAAAATTTGTGTTGGCGGAATCACTGTGGTGAGCTCTTGCTCCTCCACCTCCGTGGGACATAATATGGGGTTGCAGCTCAGGAAATTGGGGAGAACGTTCAGTGACCCCTTCAAAAATATGTACTTAAAGTTAGAACTGCATAGGTTGCATTATGTCTGGGATTGACGGTGCGCCAAGTTCTGCAGTTTACAAAAGTACATGAGGGCTTTGTGGTCCATTCGCACTGTCACCTCATGTGTGGCGCCCTGCAGGAAGTACCGCCAATGGGATAGCGCTCATGATACAGCCACCAACTCCTTACCATAAATAACCCATTTATGCTCCGTGGATGTAAATTTGCAGGATAATTATGTTTTTAGTTACTCCACTTCCTCATGTACCTGCAACAAGACCGCCCCAGCGCAGCTGAAGAGGCGTCACATGCAATAATAAGGGTTTGGTTGCATTGGCGTGTTTGAGCACAGGCGGTGACACAAATAACTGTTTGATAGCGTCAAACGCCTGCTGGTATTCTGAGGTCTAACAGAACGGGACGTTCTTGCTGGTGAGGGGGTGAAGTGGCGCAGCGAGCTGCAAGAGGGCGGGAGAGAATTTCTTTAAGAAAATGATGTTTCTCAAGGAGCTCCACAATTGCTTCTGGATCTTCAAGGTAGGCCACTCAAGGATGGCCTTAAGTTTACAGGGCGGAATAGCGTAACCATCTTTTAATACCAGGTTACTTAAGAAGGTAAATTTGTTGCAGAAGAACTTGCACTTTGATGGCTTTACAAACAGTCCCACCTTGTGTTGAGTGGCAAGCATGGCCTCCATATCTAAGGCATGTTGTTTGGGGGTTGTGGAGTGGATATATATGTAGTCAATGTAAGCACCAGCGCATGTGTTGCACAGATCCCCCAGCACGTTGTCAATCATCCACTGTAATGTGGTGGGTGTGTTCTTTAACTCAAAGAGAATTACGCAGATTTGGAATATAACTTGCTTCTTCTTAATAGTGGTAAGCCATTCCTGATCTTCAGCTACCTGTATTTGGTTAAAGTCGTTCACCAAATCAAATTTTTAATATATTCTCAACTTCACAATTTTTGGGCAATAGTATGTTCCAGCAGAAGGGGGTAGGGGTCATGAACTATGATGTTGTTGAGGTTACCATAATCCATGTAAGGGCGCAGTATGCCATCAGCCTTTTTTGTGAACACAATAGGGGAGGCAGCTGAGGATGCCTCTTTTAAAAGCCACCCTTTCATGAGTATGTTGTCAATCCACACATACAAGGCCACATTTTCTTCCACCATGGGGGTACTGTGGGCAGTTTATATTCACCACATGCACCTTCATACGTAACTTAAGGTCATACTTTGAGTGTGGCAGAAGTTGTGTATCTTTCTCTATATCAAAAATACCATTATATGCTACCAGGGATGGAGGAAAGTCGGGAGGCAAGCCAATGGGTGTAGCGATCATGGAAATGGCCCCTCTACTCAATGCCTTACCCATGGTGTTAAGGAGCAAGAGCTACCGCCATCCTGAGAATTACAAAGAGTAACATGTTTGAGTCCAGTTTTACATTCACTTGTTGGCGTCTCCACCAACCCACACCAATATAACTGGGAATACCAGGTCGACATGAGCAAGAAATTATTGCAGAATTTAAAGTTGCCCACTTGGAACGGGACCAGGTGAGCACCATGTAGGATGATTATATGGCGGAAGATGCATCCACCACTTTCAGGCCTACATCTAAATCCAATTCCAACTGATGCACCAACTCCAAACTCATGTAATTTCCTGCCACCCGATGTCCATCAAGGGCTCAAATGATATCCAGTGAGTATTTAGATGGATTTCCACTGGTAACAAGAAATAGGAATGGTCCTTATGTTAGGTGAGCATGTTGGTTTTTGCTGAGCTGATGGCAGTAACTAATATGAGAAGGGTTAATATGCACTAGATCTATTGCGACTGATACCAGAGTTGTTACTGGTCAACACCAAATATGATTTCAGATCCTGCACGTTTTAACCTACTGAGGACATGGGTGATCTGGACTTGGCCAGCTAAAAAAGGATTTGATCTGGTATAGGAAAACCCATGCAATACCCCACTTAAAGGGCGATATGAAGAGGGCTAGTGTTAATGGTCGCTCCATTATGTCATGGAGCATGCTGACAATAATGATTAGACCGTCCTGGAACTCCAGGTGAGTTACCTTTTAAAACCCACGCCAGAATGCCGTGGGCACAGACGTCCAAATTGACATGTTAAATATGAGAAAACCAGCCATGAGGACCAGCCAGGGGGTGCTAAGATCAGGGGATCATCACTCCTTTGATTTTTAATAAAATATCTAAAACCAAAATTTTTGGCTTTCTTAAGAATTTTTATTTGAACTTAAAGGGGTGGAAAATAAGAAAATGTAACAACAGCGGTACCTGTTGGGGACCACTGCCTAAAAGCTCACTGGAGAAAATCGCAATTAATGCACAACTGCCAATGGGAATAAACAAAAAACAATCTGTCAGATTGAGTCCTGACCTATTTTTTAACCAACTCAAATCTGACCTGATCAGCCGAATTCATTTTGGGCTTGTTATTCAAAATTAATTTTTCATTGTGCTCATGCATTTTGCGCTGTCAGCAACGTTTTGCGCAGCCAGCAGGTAGCGCCCAGGGCCAGGTCACATAAAGCTGAGACCAGTTGGTGAGGAAGTTATTGACCGCTCCCATAAGTTTCAGGGATGGGGACAGTTTTAAAGTAATGGTAGGATCTTAGCAAGTTTATGTAGTTCGCTCAATTTCATCTCAGGAGCTTGTTGCTCTATGGAGCGTGAAACAGCCTCTTCAGCTAAATCTCAGGCCTTAACCACCTCCTAGAAAACACTCCAAATTTTTTCACCAGCTCAGCAGAAGATAACGCAGAGAGGGGAACTGCAACCCTCAGGTGGTACGCTGTGACCCACCTCTCATCCACCACATGGGCTAAATCACCCTTGGAGATGAGAGGCACTGGTGCCAGCTTCTGCCCCTTTTTAGAATGGAACAAGGATCAATCCCAGTACAGGCGAAGAAATTCCTGACCAAGACTTACAGAATATACTATGCATTGGAAGGCGGTTGGCCTTCTCCAAATCAAAAGTGCTCTGGTAGGCCATCAACGTAACAGGAAATCCAGCGGAAGGCCCATGGGGAAAACAAGGGCCATAATGGAGCCACAGTTATAAGTTTTAGCAAGGGTGTCAAGCAACGAAATCTTGCCATCCTTCTGGGCTTTGACAAAAGACAGCGTTTTGAATCTGGGTGGATTCTTAGTGCTGATGACGACACTAACCCATACATAAAATTACTGGAAACAATAGGTCAGGGATTACAGAAAAACGATTGCAAAATCAAACTTTTGGACTGTAAAAGGCACAGGGCGCAGCACCCTGAAAGACAGCTGGGAAGCTGATGATGCAACCAGTACCTCCAGACCCAGGTCCAAGCTAATTCTAGCTGCCAAGCCAACTTTACTATCATTAATTTACTTAATGCTCCCATGTCAGCTAAGGTCTTAAAAGACACCCAGTACGCCCTGATCCTAAAAATCCATTAGTAATAAAAAGTAGGCATAAATTTGTTTATTGGTGACCGCATGCAATTTCACTAACAAAGTGGAATTATTAAACAAATCAGGGGGAAGAACTACTCTGGAGGGAAAGAAGTTGTCTTGGGCGAGGGTTGGACTGAATCCTCTTTATGCTGGTCATCTGCCAATAAGGAGCAGGTGAGCTGGAGGTATTCAGTTCCATTTTAGGGCAGCGTCAACCTCTGTGACCATAGTGGATACTGAGGCATCATCAGAATCAGAAACTGTACCCAAGTTGGCAAAGCCAATCATGAAGGTACTGTCATTTGATTGGAAGTTTTGGTGGAGGGTTGCATTAATTTAAGTCGCCGCCATGCAGATATGTTCCATTGTCTCCATAGGGGCGGACCAAATGGCGTGGTTGGTGGAAGCCAAATACAACGCAGTCCAAAAAATTGCTTGGATGATATTAAAGGGGAGATTGAGCATGGGGGCTTGCTCTCAGAAAGCTGTTGCAAAGGAATCCAAGTTAGATGCTTTGGCGCTCATAGATAATTACTGGAGAAAATGAGCGGAATGTGTCACAGGTGCTTTTAAAGGCTCTGAAACCAATGTAATGAGTGAGGTGGGGTCACCCGCCTGGGTGGCAGAGCGTAAAAGGACCTGCACCCACCAGCAGGCATTGCTTTCCACTGCATCCAAAAGGGCCATGCTCTGCTGAGCATCTTTCTGTAAAATAGAGCTGATAGGGGAAATTGAGAACCAAACCTGAAACTTGACGAGGGCGTCAAGAATCTTATTAGCAACTTCAATGGATGGAGCAGGTGGACCCATCACTTAAGGGTGGGCCAGGGCGGAAGCAGAGGTCAACGGGATAGTTCAAGTATGAAGAAAGTCTTCTAATGCCACTTGGGTGCTGCATACAAAATCAGTGATTGACCAGATAAACAACAGAAGGCAAGCTACTGATTGCAAGTTCAACTGGTAGATAGTGATCACTGATGCACCCACCTCAATGAGGAGGGTGGAAATGGCTGGAATTAACTGGTAAGTCAGTTATGTCAAGGAAGCGGAAGATAAAGTTTAAACTGTCCTGCCATTTGGGGTGCAAGAGCTCCCAGAAGGTGAGCCAGAATGCCAGGGGAACTGCTGCTCAGATGACGTTCAGATGGTCCATGAGTTAGGTGGATAACAAGCGCTGACAGGAAACAAAAGTGAGAGGCAACCAAGCGAAAAGTCAGGATGTCACAACCCCAGAGCCCACAGGCTTGAGCGTGGAAATTTCAGATTTGGATGGCAGGTTTGGATTCCCCATGCGGGGGGTTGATATAGAGCTATCAAAAAGAGTGCAGATTTTCACCTAGCGTTGGGACAGTTCCGCACACAAAATGATGAGGTCATGTTGGCGGATCACTTCAGCAAATGGAAAATGTCTTAAAAGATCCTGAGCGTGGTAAGCCTAATTAACAGCAGAGGGAAGCAAAGTCGCCAAAATAGCCACAATGGCCCAGTTGTGACATAACCTTTAGTTACATATAGGCAAGCGTCACAGGATATTGGAAAAAACCAATTTCCAACAAGTAAAGATTTGTTTAGAGAAAGGGAATTTTTTATTGAAAACTAGTAAAGAAAATTGACTGACAATCATCCCTGTGGGGACAATTGCTTAAATGCTGGGTCAATTCTTGGAATAGCTTTGGGTCACATGGAATGGGGCACTATAGTTTACCAACCTAAACTGGCAGAGTTTAGGTGGAGGGGTTCTTCAATTTTGGCCAAATCTGAAAATGTCAGCAGTGGGCTGAGTCATCATTATCATTATCCTTGGGTGCCTGAATCATGGTTTTTCAATGATTACACCAGTTTAAGTGGTGACGCCTTTCTTGACAAGTAACGGGAACCTCCCATGGCCATTCTACATAGGGGAGGTCCCAAATGGTCATAAATGGGTTCAGAATTCCCAAACCTCCTGCATCTGATTGCTATGGCACCCGTTTGGACTTTTGGGGTTTGCAGATTGGGGATTTGATGCATTATGGAAAGATTCATTGATTTAACTTATTTTTACCACATTCAATATTGGCCTAGGAGAGGGACTCACCAGATCCACCCCACTTTGATTTTTAATTCTTGAGACCTCAATACAGATTTTTTTAATTCATCATAAAAATTCTTTGGTCATCAACGCTGATATGTGTTGAAATTTTCAGAGGGCAAGCCATAACCCACCCCTTGTCCACCACATAGGCGAAATTGCCCTGAGAGATGAGGGGGCGGCCAGCCTTTTTGGACCCCTTTTAGAAGGGAAAGGGAATGCAACCTGGTCTAAACGCATGGGGCGCTCCCATGGACATACACTTAGACCTATGGAGAAGCCAAACTAATGTACAACAGTTATTGTATTGGCTGTCTCTCTGTTTAGTCACCATATTAGCTATCATTAGCGGTGGTACTCAAAGAGGTTCAAATAAAAGACCTTTTTCCAAGCACCCCTAAAGTGACAAACTACATATCATCAAGATTATGATGACAACAACTATGACTTAATATTCATAGATGTGCCTACTATACTCTGAAAAGTGTTGCCAGTGGATATAGGGACCAAGAGTACTTTAGAGGATATACTTGAAGAAGTACCAATGAGCACCTCTTAAATACAAGGTCATAGAGACTTCTACAACAGATATTGAGATGAAGGCAGGTCTTACTACTCAACCCAAAACCGCCTTTCAAAATAAACGCCAATGCTCCTGTATGAGAAACGTGAGCTCAGTTTCTTACAGTATTTAGTTTCATGTTTAGTGCAGGGATGACGTTCACTAATACGTACTTTCCAACCTATTTTCCCCACAAATCCTATTTTAAAATATTCAGAATGGCGGTGCCCTATGGGCTTTGGATACTATCCTGGCTACTCTATTCCTAATGGAAGCCAAGACTTCCTTGGCACGTCAAAATTCTGACAAGTGCAGATAATTGTGATTATACTTTTGGGTTAGCAATACTTAATGAACAAAAATCTTCTTAGCTCTTGAAAAAGAGCTTAACCTTTGCATAATATTACCAACACCAATACTGGACACAAAAACTTATATTATAATAGACACCAAAGACACTTTATGTGCCATTGTAATTGTACATAACGTAGTTTTGATTATGTGACTATATAATTAATTGACTAAAACTAGATAAGGCTTTGTGATTTATAAAGAACAATAGAATGAGTGGTTTAATTAGTTATATCAGATATTAGTTACCACGAGAATTTTTTTCTAGTAAGCCATCCTCTTTAATGCTTAGTTTGCATACCAAAGCTTATCTTCTTCCAATAAGCAAACAGTATTCCTCAACATCTAATATTATAATTCTCTTAGGCTGGTTATATCTGACTTTTCTCAGCTAACTAAAAACAAACCTTATGTATTTCTGATATGCTGGATTAGTTTTTATATATAAAGTTTTTATATTCAGGTAAAAACTTACACCTGCTATCCTTACCATTGACAATCTACAAATCACAATTAAAATTTTAAGGTGTTGTAATTAGCCAAAACCCTCTACATTGACCAAACACTAAAGGGGCTCAGCATGAACAAAAAACCGAGGCTCAACTGACACTATAATTTTAAAATTGTAAAAGAAGGCCAAAAATGCAGGTCAAAATAATATTTAGAAACTTATGATGGGGCTCTCTTGAATTGGGAGTTTTTTTTTAATGAGAGTTGGGGAGACCTTCCTTCACAGGGGTGGGTGCACTCCATATGTTCAGCAAAGTTTTGTAGTACCCATCAGTTCAAAAACACCACATATTGACAAACTATTACAGTGCAACCAAGAGTCTATCATTGTGCACCCAAAAAGTTTTGCTGAGATCCAAAGGGGTAAGTTCTCTAGAAAGTCACATTAGGAATGAATGCCACAATTAATGTTGATTGCATGCTTATTTTAACCCTTATAAAATGGAGGCATCAATGGGCTACAGAATAGGTGGTAGTTGGCACTGAGGCACATAGGTAGGAAGACATGGCATGCAGAATGAAAGGGGTGCAAAGGGGATGGCTGAAGGGAGGGAAGGCAGAGGGGAACTGCAGTCAACCAGTAGGCAAAGGATGTGGGCGCAACAAATGGAAAGTGTAGTGGACACAATGGAAATGGGTGCACATGTACAGTTGAAGAGGGGAAAGGCGGAGGGGGAACAGTGGCGTAAGGTGGTGAGAATTTAGAATTGATAAAAGGCTAATGCAAATTAAACCTCTGAGGCATGTAAAACTTTGGACTGTACATCGGTAATGGCAATGAAACACATGATCTCATATTAATGTAACAGGCCAAAACCCACTACATCACCTTAAAATTAGGACAGGCTCAGCAGAGCCATGGTATTAAAACCTGAGATTAGGATGACAATCGTTTTATATGCATTAAAACACTTGCATTATATAAGCAGAAAAAAATATAGATAACTAAGATGGGGGTTTTCTAGTTACAGGGAAGCTTTTTAACTGGATGTTGTGGAAATCTGATGCATGATGGAGGCAACTCTACAAAGGGCTGTCAGAATTCACAATTGTGGTATCAGATCAAAACTTTTATAATCCGATGAAGTGTTAGATGTAACTGAAAGCTCCAGAATTACGCAGCAATGGGAGTTTCTTTAATCTACAGAAAGGTAAGTGCTCAAGGTCAAGTCATGTATAATGCAAATGCTATGATATGCGTTAATCAGTTAATGAATCCCACCATCTCTATGGACACTACATCCCAACAACCCATTGGACTCCTACCAAATAGGGTATTTTCCACACTACTTAAATTTCAGCAGCTCACACGGAAGCTACTCCTCCCCACCATGCATTCACCACCCTTGATGAGTCAGCTATTTAAATACCTTATAATACAACTGGCTCAAAGCTTTAAGCCCCTAGTGAGGGGCGGCGCCCAACTATCCGACATCCATACCTTCAGTTATAATTTTGGATCAGCTTCCCAGTTTGATTCACAAAGCTCCAACTTGGGTCAACCTACTTCATACAAAGAGGGGATCAATGGTCAGAAGCAAGTGCTTTTCACCAGTTACATTCTCATCTATCCTATTTAAACCCTGAAAAGGAACTTTCCAAGATGATAGTTACTCATCACAACCTGAAAATGATTAATGCACTAATCATTATGTGAGTTTAGCTTATAATAAAACCAATACTGTTGGGGTCTCTGGCGACTTAGGGTGCCCTCATAGTGCTGGCCCAGAATCCCAATAAAGGGGAAGGTGCGGGATACTCAGTCCATCGCCCTGCCCATGAGAAAGGGGGGCAAAGTTCCTCCTAAGTTTACTAGCCTTGTTCCTTATTGGAGAAGTGATTTTAGATAAGAAACATATTATTTTAATTATAATAATTTGAGGGATTTACTAGGTATAGTAGGGTAAAAACTAGCTATTAGTATTGAGTCTTGCAATAGTTAAAGGGCAATGGCTATTAATGGGGGATGAGAGAATTCAGTAAAGGGCCCGTGGAAGAGACTAAGCAATGACAATTTATGATTAGCCTACCAAAAACTTGTCATTGATTGCTGATCTATATAATATTAAATTTAAAATTAATAATAGAGTATGAATAATCAATTATCCTCAGCATTAGTTGCTAGTATTCATAAAACTCAAATTATGGTTGGGATTGATCCCCAGTAGGTTTAATACTGTTATTAACTCTAAATTTCAACAATAATCATTAGGGATGATCCTCAACACTTTAGTTTAGCTTGACCTCTGTTGTTGGGGAGCACAATCTGGCATTTGTTGATAAATTAATGGTGAGTCATGACCCTAGTTGAGGTTTACTTATTAATGGGTGATGCCTAACAAATACTATACTTAATTTTATAACCATGGATTAGCTGAGGTTGAAACAGCGCTCTCAACCTAATTGTATACAGCTAATAACAATTTTGGCGCTGCAGTTCTTTGGACTG
>JAKSZP010011121.1:0-51076 GCA_022478985.1 Massospora cicadina
ATAGGTGAATGGAACTCTGGTAATGATACTACAAAAATTAGTAATGGATTGACCTTTTGATTGGAGCTCTCTCCTTTCCACTGCCGTGTTCGCCTATACCATCAGTTACCATTCTGCCACAGGGAAGAGTCCCTTCCAACTACTATATGGCTGACACCTGGCTCTTCCAGCGTTACTTTATTTGTGTGTAGAAGACATTGGTGGAGTGGAACCCCACAGCTATTTGACCAACCTCACAAGCATTCTGATCAAACTAAAAACCGAAGCATATTCCTTCAGCTTAGCCAAGAAGATCAGTAATCAGGCTGCTAATCAGTCACGTCATAGTGGGCTGGCGCCACTCAAGGAAGGCGATATGGTTTTTTTCTATGATCAACATGGATTTGGGTGGAAACGCAAACTGGCCAGTATTTGGATTGGTCCATTTGAAGTTATAGAGAAAACTGGAGTCAACGCATATACCATCAAGGACCTTACAAGTGGTCAAATCATTAACTGAGTACATGCAAAGTTCCTCCGGCCTTATAAACAATATGAGCTTATCATCCAGTCTAGGATGGTGTAATGTTGCGATTTCAATATGATTGGATGATAACTGTGGGACAGCTAGGGTGGAATCCCCCAAAAATGATATCAGTTATGATTATTTGAGTTCTTTGAGATGAGGCAATTTTGGGATATAATGGATTTTTATTGGATCACCTCTCTATAAGGCAATAAGGTGATAAGGCAAAGTTGACATTTGACAAATACAAAGTAAATCACCTACAATTTGGGCAATAGAGGATTAAAAAATAGCAAGCTGAATTTGAGGAGAATCAGCAGAATAGAATAACCTAAGCCATGAGAGCAGTATTGCCTAGAGTCGCTGTATATAAGTGAGATGGACAATTGAGAGAAAAAGGTTGTTAATAGAGGGAAGAGAATGGGACAGCAAAATGTCGCTGTATTTACTAAAAATAAATAAAGAACTGATTGGTCCAGTTGATTCTATTTTTAAGTATATTTTCAAGTGTGTACGAAGGACCAAGGATCCCCACATCATCTATCTGTTGCTCAGTGGGTTCAACCTGTATGAACAACATGATGGATCCTAATGATATCATCTGAATTTATAACAGTTTTTGTGCAGGGCCGAGCCCACTGAGCAATAGAACAGAAGATATGGGGATCGTTGGTTCTCAACACACATGTTAAATAAATATATAATAAATGGGAGCTATTGCTCCTATAACACTACATTATTTCACTTTAATATATGAAGCAGGTGTTTACTGCTCCGCTTCTTCTTTCAGACTAACACCTTCCTCTTTCAATATTCTCATCTCACTGATATTTTGAGACCTCAGTTAGTACTGACCCTTTTGCTTAAACTATTTGTTCCGTTGTATTCTCATTGGTTCTGGCAGAGTTTATCATTTATTAAATTCTTGATTGCCCTAGTTTAGGCTATATAATCTATATTCATCATATATCACCATCTCATTATTTGTCATTCATTGACATTACCCTATTGCCAAATTCGGAGGTAAACCCAAAATACCTTTCCAACCCAAATGCGCCCCATCCTAAGGCGCTCAAACAATTATAGCTCATAAGCAGGCTTGGCGGATTATACCCAATCTGCCATAATGACTTAGGACTCATTGTTTAAATATATCAGAATTGCAACAGTCAATACATCTCATACTTATTATCAAGTTTGGATTATTTTGGTCAGGACAATCTTACCTATCTCATTAGCCATTGGAGAAACTAACAGGCAATGTATTAGAATTTATTTAGCATGAATTTCATTATTCAGATAAGTGAATGGTGCATTAAAGTCTAATTTTATTAATTTCAGGCCTTAGGCATGAGAAATCATCAATTAATAATTAAATATTAATTTTTAACTGAATTTGATGGAAATAGATACTTCATATACCCAAAATTAAGGCTTTACCCATAAAGAACAAAGCCTACCAAGGGCAATGCATGGTTATTTTTTACATGTCCTTAGTCCATAAAAGGACATAAGGTTCCATCGCCTTATTTGGGAAAACTATAGGAGAAGCAATGGATGTAAATTACTTAAGTTAAAAATCTCTTATGGTTCATGTCCTTCAACCAAACCTACAAACACTTATCTTCTTTTTTTATTTTAAATAAAATTGACAGTTTATATTACTTAAGTACACCATCAATAGAATAGCCAAATTATAACTGAGTTAGGCAGGAGACAATTAGCCTTTTCTATATTGAAAATGTCTATATGACATTAACCAGGAAGACAAGTTGGCTGGTAGTCAAGTAAGAAAGGCTTTTAAAGGGATGTATTCCAATGCTCTTGCTGTAGTTAAAGTATAAAGCAGAGGAAACTCTCAACATAATCATGTAAAATCAAAGATGTGAAAATAAAATGATATTGATTTTTGATGACGCCACCAGCCTACCACAATAACAACTGGAAACAGTAAAACTGGCACTGCTGTAAACCAGTCACAAATGCAAAACTGGTGAATAGAAAATGGAATTGGACATCATACTTGATAGCAAGTCATTGGAACTGGAAATGCACCACTACAATCATACCCATTTTTTGAAAAAAATTTAGATCTTGTGATAATTTAAAATCATTAAGCTCCACGGCGCTCCTGTATCCAAGAGGGCATTAATAGACACCTTATGGGGTCAACTGAAACCCAATAAGCAACATTAAAAAGCCATGTTCCTGTTTATTTTCAGCATCATAGAACACAACAAACTGTGATGCAGTAATCACTGTAATATCAACATGGCTAAAAATGAAAGGGTTGTCCGACAACTCCATGGTTAACAAAAGTGAGAAGAGTGTTCTGGTATTTGATAAGTTTTTACTACGCAAAATCCCCAGTACAATTTTTGAAGAGATCATTTACGTTGGAGTAGTACTTCTAGACCTAACCCCCAGGAAAATAACTTGGATTTTAACACGCTGACTACTTCAACCCTCAAGTAAAATAGCCCAACACCATGTGGAGTCCTCCTAAGAACTGATGTCAGTTTAGTGCTAACGCCTAAGAGAAAGCCATCACTAACTATAGATATGAAGGGGGTTCAGGGAGTTGCAATTATTTTGCTAGTTAATCAGCCACTAAGAACTCCGATATAAGCTAAATTAAAGATATTATCTAGATGAAATATTGGCAATATTAGATTAAACTGTTGCCCAAAGTTATGCCATCCCAGCTAATGATCCAACACCCACAATGAAAGCCTTTTTGAGCTGAAAAGGTTCTCATGAGTTTTGATTGGCTAGATTATCATTTATACAAATTGAGTGACCTTCTGCCTATCCTAAATTTCTGACGCCCTTCTCATTTGTAACCCTAACTTATCAAAATATACTAGGGATCAACTTTATATACCGGGATAGCTTTACCCCCAATTTTGATTAATAAAAGTACTATAAATTTTTTAGTTTTTTTTTATTATTTCCTCCTAAAAATCTTTAATAGCAGTTGATTATGTAAATCTATAGTAGCCGCAATATTGTTAAAATCTGGTCCTAAAGCATCTGTGAGCACCAGAATTGCGAGGTTTTCAACAAGTGGTGCTCACTACAGGGGCCCTGTACACCACAACCTTAATAAAAAATGGAGGACGTTTGGGTATGTAACTATCCAAACCTTTCTGCTACACCTGAATCAAGGCTAGCTTTTCTAAAACAGCAACTAGCCAGCTTTTTGTCTTGACTTAAAATGCTCAAACGGTGCTTCTAATGAAACCCTCATGGCCACTCCTACTACCTCTAAACCCCCTTTATGAGACAAGTTTGCTACAGGTGAGGGTAGTATCGCCTTATTTCTCTTTGTTTACAAAATCCGCTATGGAAGGAATGATTGATTTTTAAAAAAAAACAAAGTACATCCTCCCTTTTGTAAGCTGGTTATCCCAAGAGGTAATTAATCCTTATATGGGCACCCTTAGTACTTAGGTGGAGGTTAATGAAGCGCTCATTGAGTAATTTAACTCAACGTAGAGCTTAAGAAGGAAAAAGCAGGTGTTTATGTGCCTACGCATGCAAGTTGGAGAATTGGTTGCCACCTGCATTGTCTAATTTTCTAGTGAATTTAGCCAATGTTACTTGCAAACATGTTACCTCTTGCCGACGCCTTTGCTTCCATCCTAACTGGCTTGGCTTCTTATCCTTCTATATACTGACATTTTATCTCAGCAAAATGCTCCTTGCATAATGTATGCGATATAAAGGAGGCTCTATCAGAGGTTAGGGATTTCCATGAAGTTGAGACTACTCAAGGAGTTATGTTAACACACCAATTCTTACCTATTAAGGATTTCCCAACTGTCTCTTGGCAGAAAGATTACGCGACGATCCCGTGGTACCTTCTGTGCTTATTGCCCTTCCAAAGCCTGCTCCCGTAGGGCGATCCAAAGTAGACTCTACTCAATGTGTGAGATTGCAAGTGTACTCTATGGGCAACATGGTCGTGCTCTCATCTGTCACCTGCTCCCCAAGTCCGCCCTATGAAATCAATTGAGGCTTTGCCTCACCCCACACTCTCCTTTAAGGGCTTATTATAATGCTCCACCATCACGTCCCTCCAAGATACAAACCATAACATCCAAGGTGTTGACAATATCGTTGAAGCTGAGACACTTTCTATAACGTTCACAAGGGTAGTTAAGCGCCAAAAGGACATACATTGTGACAAGGAAAGACCTGTCTCTCACCCCTCCTATTGAACCTCTAAAGTACATAGATAACCCCTCTGATGACAAGTCTGAAGGATTTATGAAGACGTTGGATATTATGTACTAGGAGCCCTAGTTGAAGTGGGATACCGGATTGGTTGAATCCTGCAAGAGTAGATAAGACTGTGATACCTGGAGGAACTATATCCGCCATTTGCTGAGGTGTTCTGTGGTTATTGATACCACCAGTGATATTGATCAGAACATTGCTTTACTGATCCAATATACTCATCATGTTCATATGCTACAATCTAGTTAAGATAATTACACCGAGACCGCTCAAAGATTTTCTTCCACTCTCCATCATAAGGAGTTCTATCTTTCTCCCTTAACCTTGGTAGAACTTTACCAGGGTGGAGGTTGTCATCAACAGAGTATAGGTCCTGGCTATCATTGACACTGGTTCCCCAGTGAAAGTTTTTTCTCAAAACTTATTAAGGAGATTAAGCTGGCCCCCGACTTAAAATACTCCTAAGAGTTTGCAACTGCCAATCCAAATAGCACCTGCTTTTGGGGTGTACTCTCTTTGCCTATCAGGTTTGGAAAGCTTGTCCTGTTAGCCCCAGTTGTGGCTTTGGCTAATAAAACCTATGTGATGCTCATTAGTACCAAAAATTATGATTGAGTATGATAGAATCATTATCCTGAAACGATGCTATCTTTTTGCTTTATTTATGAGGTTCCTCTGATTCTAAACAATATGGACCTTTTAAAAAGGATTTCCTTGTACAGTTGAGTACGCCCCCTCTGCATTATCCTTATACTATATGACGGCGGGATGCAATACAAAAAAGTTGTAAGAATTAGTGATCTCTCTAGAGGGTATTTTCTTTATATGCGTCAGAAGAGTTACTAGTTAAGGCTGGTGAACAAAGGGTGATTGACACTATGATTACCCTGTAAATCCCACAACTTCTTTCTGTACATAACAATCATTGATGGAATAAGCCCATTTAGACATTGAGTATTTTCAGGCATACTGACCCAGCCTACCAGCAATCTATCAATATCTACTGGGGAATCTTACCAGTAAAGAACTGATCATGAAGAACCATCAAGAGATTGAAAAAGGCCTGTTGATCCCAATTGATGACATTCAAAATGTTCACTATATTTGGTCTATGTTGGATATGGGATTACCTGCTGACCATTTGTTCTGTACTTTGACCAACGTTCATATTTCTGATGAACTAACCCCAGGTGAGCTTACAAAATTCCGCACTCTATTTTGAGGCTTATAGTGACATCTTTTTAAAATTTGATACCAATTATGGTCGCATGAAGGATTTTAGACACACCATTGATGTTAATGATGCCCATAAAATCCAATCAAACCCTATTGTAAATCAAAATGTTAAGGAGCTGCAGATGAGGTTGGAGCGTAAACAGTTTCTAGACGCTGGGTTGCTGGTGCTATCCCAAAGCTCTTGGCTGTACTCTCTCCTGCTTATAAAGAAGAAAAATGGAGGTCAATGGATAGTAATGGACTATCAAATCTGAACAACTTCATTAGAAATTATATTTAACCTATCCCCATATCAACGACGCTTTGGCTCAACTCTCTATATCCAAGTTCTTTTCTGCTATGGACTTGACTAGCGGACACTAACAAATGAACCTTTCCCCCCAATACTAGGAGAAATGTGCTCTTATCTTCAGTGAAGATCTATTTTAACCCACTCGACTACCTCAGATGTTGTGTAATGAGATCACAACCTTCCTGAGAGCTTTGGATCGCAATTTAAAGACTTAAGCTGATTTGTGTGATCATATATATTGATGATATCACAGTCTTTTTCAAAACTTCAAACGAGCATCTTATGCGTTTAAAGGAAGTTTTATCGCCTGCATGCAGCTAACATTAAATTAAAGCCATTGAAATGTACCTTTTAAGATAGAATTGGATCTTCTTGGACACATCATCTCACAAGAAGAATTTAAACCTTTACAAGAAAAGGTAGAAGCTATATAAGATGCTCACGCCACAAACACTGCGCAATTTTCAGGTGTTTCTGGGCATGATGGAGTATATCCAATAATTCATACCCAAGTTCTCCAATATCAGTGAGCCACTCATACATCTTTTAGCCAAAAATACTCCCTTCTGTTGGGTTGCTGAACAAAAGGCCGCGTTTGAGACGCTAAAGAAGTTACTGCAGCAATTTGCTATCCTACTCCACCCAACTATGGAAAACCCTTCATTCTGTTTACTGACGCTTCTGACTATGCCGTTGGATCTATCCTGCCTAAATTGGATGAGCATGGTGTCAATCATCCCCTTTCTATTTCAGCAAGATGCTTAGAAAAGCTGAACATAACTACAGCACCACTAATAAGGAGTGCCTTTCTGTCTTGATCTTGTAAGATATTATTGTCCTTTCTTATATGGGACTTCATTAAAAGTGGTTAATGGCCACGCCTTTTAATGTGGTTACTAAATATGAAGGATCATAATGAATGATTGGATCGTTGGGCCTTGAAGTTTCAGCATTATGATATGACAATTGAGCACAGAGCTGGAACTCGACACATGATTGTCAATGGGTTACTTTGTTGCCCTTCTTCACTTAGATAATAGTGAGGCTGAGAGGTTATATGACCTCCTGATGACCCCTGATGAAAGAGATGATGAGGATGATCCCATACAGAAGACGTTAGCTCGCCACTCCCAAGACACCAAGGTGGATAGTGTAAAGTTATACAAAAATTAAGGGTCCATTGGCTACCCTATCTTAGACCTTCAAAGCGAGTACCTGTGTTCATGGAGGCTCATTTAATC
The DNA here is from genome assembly GCA_022478985.1 of Massospora cicadina. Classification (NCBI taxonomy): domain Eukaryota; kingdom Fungi; phylum Entomophthoromycota; class Entomophthoromycetes; order Entomophthorales; family Entomophthoraceae; genus Massospora; species Massospora cicadina. The sequence goes on from JAKSZP010011121.1 coordinate 7,517, forward strand.
CTGGAGGCATGGCAGAGTTCAAAAACTTATGTGTGGTGAAAGAACGTTAATACGGGGAGAAAATATGGAATCCATTATTGAAGTCCTGGATTCCTGTCTAACCTGTAAAAAACTTACAGCTTATAAGACCAAGTACTAATATCAACCTAATACGCCTAAACAAACCTTTCACATGATAAACCTAGATGTGGTTGGCCCTCTACCCCAGACCACCGGTGGAAGTCAATATATCCTAGTAGGTATTAATCACTTTTAAAAATGAGTTGAAGCTGTGGAACTCCTTGCCCAAAATGCCAAAAAACCACTACTTTCCTTTATAAGAATATTTCACTCGCCATGGCTGCCCCAAGTTCTTCTCTGCGACAATGGAAAAAACTTTACCTCTATAGTGGTCAAGGTTATAGCTACCTCCATGGAGGCACAACAGCTCTTTTCAGCCTACTATAAACCTTCTCTGAACGGTACCTTAGAATGGGAGAATGGACCTTGGTATCCATTTTGTAAAAAATGGCCACTTCTGATTCTTTACACTTGGATCAATTTCCTCCTTTTGCTCTTATAGCTTATCATATTATTTATGACCGGTTCCTCAAGATGTCTCCATTCAACATTTTATATGGTCAAGAATCTGGGATATTAGCTTTATTAGCCAGTGATGTCTTATTTGCTAAAGCTGATGATCCTGACAAGGCCATGAGGAGGTTGGCCCAACACATCATTTAGTTACATTCTGAAACTATGGCTAACCTAGATAAAACAGTTACTAAAGAGGGCCAGGAAGCTAATTAGCTTAGACCACCTTTGCCAACCTTTCAAATCTCTGACTTGGTATTATATTACCATAACTATATTCAGCCATAATTGAGAAGCTTGGCTCTATTTGATAAGGGCATTTTTTATCACCTATAAGAGGGGTGATGCATATTCTGTCAAGTCCCTTGCTACTGGGCTTTACTATTAACCAAATCAGTGGAAGTTTATTGTACCCTTATGATCCCTCTAACAATCTTGAAGGGGGTAACGTTGGATAAATACATGTTTGACTAGGTGAGAAAAACGATTGGAAAGTGAAAAAGTTAAATAAAACGCAAAATCCTCAGTAAATTCTTAGATGAATCAAGTTAGTCAGATTAGTACTTCTTTTCCTAATTCTCAGCTGAATAAATTGAACTTTAGCAAACCAACTCCTTTGAACCTCCAGTAAAATAGCCCAACTCCCTGGGAAGTCCTCCCAAGCACTACTTTTAGTTAAGTGCTAACGACTAAGAGAAAGTCACCCCAAAGTAGAGATCTGAAGGGGGTCCAGGGAGGTGCGAGTATTTTACTAGTAAATCAGCCACTAAGAACACTGGTATAGGATGAATTGTAGATATTTTCCAGATGCCTTATTGGCAAGATTATATCAAAATGTTGCTTACAGTTATATCATCTCATCTAATGATCCAATACCCAAGATAAAAGCTTTGTTGATATGGAAAAGTTCTCTTTTTTAGCACTAGTGGTGGCCAACCCAAAGGGTGGAGCTGCCACGCATCTTTATTTGCAATTGAGCCAAATAAAGGGATTATTGTAAATAAAAAAACTCGAATGTGCCCCTAAGTTATCACCCTAGGAAGCCATATCAGACGGCGAGGAAGCTTTGGGAAACTTTTTTCTAGCGCCCACTTTAGCTAGAAGACCATGGCGGACACCGATGGTGTGGGAGCATCAGCGACATGGGGAATAAGGAGGTATAATTGTGGGGTTTCTTCGTTTATGAGGCTGGGGGTGTCCATTGACTAAATGTATTGAGCAAGTTGAGGCTTAGAAAAAGTGATGAGAGCCGGCACACAGGTGGAAAGGTTCTCAAGGGTCTTGATTGGCTAAATTATCATTTATCCATATTGGGTGACCTTCTGCCTAATTTAGATTCTGACGCCCTTCTCATTTGCATCCCTGAATTATCTTAAATATTAGGGATCAACATTATAATAGGGGATAGCTTTTACCCCCAATTTTGATCAATAGAAATACTATAACAATTCTATGTTTTGTTTCTGGTTTTTTACCTAGAAAATCTTTAATAGCAGCTAAGAGTGTAAATTTCTATTAACTGCGATACTGTTGAAATCATGTTTCCCAAGCACCTGCGAGCCCCAAAGTTCCAGAATTACAACGAGGGGTATGGGGTCCTGAACAGGTAGGGTTTAGTCAAGCGTATTCTGTTGTATTGAGGACATAAAAGGCTTAAAAGGATTCAGAGACACCTGGTTTACATTATGTGTAACTCAACAGACGGAGTCTGATCACCAGAGTAAATGGATGCTGGGCGAGAGGAGTTAGGGACATGATGTGAAACAGTATTCCCAAGTCTGTGATCTGATTAGGGCTTACATTCTAATTAAAAGTATGCAAATATAGAACTTTCATAGAATTGTTCTTACCAGCGCGGCCACAGGTGGGAAAATATTGGTGCTCCCCAACACCTACTTAGACACTCTGAAGTGTGGCACCAATAGATATGCAACAAAATCATCTGCTTTATTGTACCTAGAAAATTTACTAAAGGGGAATTTGTGATGTGGGATCCAAATAAGCCTACTACTTCAACAAGACCTTCTAAAGCAAGTCCCAGAGTAGGAGCTTGAGTCAAAAAGGACTCAAAAAAGTAGAAAAGATTTGAATATTTCGCTCTCAAGGTGAAAAAATGGAGAGTATGGGCTGATCTTGATGTTAGATCTTAAAACACCAATAAAGCTAAAGTAATAAGGGGTGTAGAGATTCCAGCCTAGTTAGATAAATACAGAATTCCTTATAACCAATAATGAGCATACCCTCTACCACATCCATAAGGGCCAAAAATCCTAAGGAATCTGTGAAGTTAGAGAAAGACATAGCATTTTTTAAAATCTGAAATAGCACGATTAAAGCATCCAAGACTTAATTTGCCACATATGATGAGTTATGGAAAAATTAGCACACATTATTCAGTTTGAGCTTATTTTGCTGTTTGGTTAGATGTATGTTGATCCATAAAGAAATAAACAATTATGGAGTGAAAGCTTTATACAATTGAACAGAGTGACCACCAAGGTAGCACAAGACTAAGTATGTATTCAAATTCATCATGTATTATGAAACTAATTAATAACCTACTCCAAAAAGAAGAGTGACGAAGTTTAAGAAATTGGTTAGTATTATGCTATAGAAGTGACTAATAAAACTAAGACTTGCTGTCAGTCTAGATGAGTAGACTCCCAATTTGCCAACCAGATTACCATGGGTATATCCAACCACAGTAATTTATATCTATTAGAATTAAAGATAACATGAGTTTAGTGGTTGACAGTAAGAATAAGAACTGCACCCATGATGAGCCAGATAGTGGTGGTGGGTGCAACTGAGGATACAGGTTTTTTTTGAAAACTCCTTACAAAAGCAAAAAATATAATACAAAACAATGGTAAGAGGGTATAGCAGAAAAGGGAGTTTTTGGCAGGATAAAATATACCTGGTTCAGATACTGCTAATTAATTAGGATTGACAACCATTCCTGATTGACAATTGCCGTTACTAGCCACGGTTCTAGTGTCAGTAAGCGTAAAGCCATTAGAGCTTTAATTAATAGGACACCTATGTCATAAATCATGACTTGATATCTGGTTTAAAACGTGAAGACAAGGAGGAAATAAGAAAGGCAAAGGGGCCAAAATGATCAACTTCCCTAATCTCAAGTATACCTTGAATTGACGCTGGGTTAAGTCCAAGAAGGCTCATGTTGATAATAAAAATTTTCATGATGAGGACTAAGGCGCTACATCAACGGTGTAAAGAATCACAAAATTAAGTCTAATTAAGGATGGAACAGTGCTTTTACATTTTAAACAAAGGTTTAGTTATTTTAAAATATTTTATTAACAAAAATGGTGATATTTGACAGTTTTCTAATTCCAAAGTGTGAGAATATTCCTTTTATGGAAATACCACCAATGGTGGCATCATGTTATTGGCTGAATTGAGCTTTAAACATCAACTTAATAATCCCAGACCAACATCTTGATTTTCTTTAAACTAAGTTTTGTCTTACAAATCTCTCTTTTGGGCATCTTTTTCAATAAACTATCATATTAATATCTTATAATAACTTTTGCATTTTCTGATGTTTACCTCAGGATGGAGGTATTTCTGTTTATATGTATCAGTTATGTCAATGTAAGACTCTTTTAAAAAAAGGTTTTGGCAAATTTTATTATTCATTACTTGGAGAGTTATAGACACTCTCCTCACACTAAATGACCAACTTTATTTATTTTATATGTTTGGGTATTATTCCATGTGGGTCTTTACCTAAGCGTTCACTAGGTATGCTGTCCATTTGTCACAGCTGCTATGCTTTTTATCACACTTTCCTTATTTGAGTAGTTGTACAATCAAGCATTTTGCTTACTACCATCAAATGGAGGGTCCTTACCCTTTCTGCATATAATTGATGGTTTTAGGTCCCTCCTAGTTTTTCTGGTGTTATTTTTCAACTCACATAGAAATTACCTAATTGAAGCAGGCGTTGGCTTCTATAGCTTCTAAAGCTTCTTTATAAGCCTTAAAAACAAGCCCTCGTTTGCCTCCATGAGAGCTGATCTATTGTATTAATTTTTTTAATGCAGAAGATTTTATTTCTAATCCTCAGAACCTAGCCTTATTTATGGCAAATCCAAAAAAATTTGAACTTCTTTTGGAAGCAACTCTACCATAGTTGTCTTCCTTACAAAACGTCCAGAAGCTCCTAGGCTTTCATCAAATGGCCTCTAGTGGGCGGCATGTTTAAACCAAATCTATGGCTAAGCCAAGGCCTTAAGTAGGCTTGTCATTGAAAAGCGTCATTATCACATTTAAATATATTAAATTATGGTAAAAATGATTGGTGAGGTCTTTCCTTGCATGACAACTTTAATTACGTGATTTGAAGCTTCCTATTGGAATTTTTCCACCCCAACAGAAGATAAAACTTATTAATGTAGCCACTGAGGTTTATCCATGGACACTTGTAATACTGGCCTTAGAAACTAGCATTTTGTCCTTTATAAGTAAGGAGTTTTACAATGACCTTTTATTGTTTTTGGTGAATGTAGATGTTTAACAGGGGTCTAGGACCGGGTTTTTTTATTAGAATGCATTCTATTTGGCTGAGAAGAGTTCACCTTCAGGGACACCTATAAATACTGCCCCTGAAAACAGCACTTCGCCTTTAAAATTTATGTGTCTTAAACTGACCCACCATTTTTCACAATGGAATATGAGTTGGCAGGGGTCTAGCTTCAGTTCATTAAATAAAATAAAGTTAATTTTGACTAGAAGGTTTCACTTTCAGGGACCCATATAAATACAGGCCCCAGTATCAGCATTTTTCTTTTGTAGACTGCTACCCTAGGGGTGAATATTTGTCCACCTTAGCGGAATTGGTGGGCCAACTTAAGTTTAGTCCCACTAATTAAACTAAATAACCATTGAATAGTGCCATTAAAAATTAACATGATATACATTTAAATGAATGGCATATAAGTATAAGCGGGTCCAGCCATAAACCGTTGCCAATTTCAATAACCACTATAAGCTCTCTCCTGGTTTTTACAATGTTTAGCCCAAAACAGTCTATAAATCTACGTTATTATTAAAAGATCTACTTATAAAATAAAAAATTTTAGTGATATACCTAGCTTATCTACTTTTTAGCAAAAATTATATTGGATAGTTTTTTCTCTCAGCTACTCTATCTTCTTTTTTAAGAAAGATTAGTACAACTGTATTGGTGGATACTTGTTCCTCTAAAATCTTTATTAATCAAATCTTAGCTGACTGCCTTAAGTTACTATACTACCTGATGGTATGGTTAGGGTAAGTGCATCTCAGCCTATTACCACACTAAAATTCAGGGCCTTGTTGGGTATAAAGTTGGTAAGCATCACCCTGCTGACATCATCTTGGTGATCAAAAATTTTCTGTACCATATTTCTTGGGTGTAGATTGATAATGAAGTTTTGATATTAAAACTTATTGATAGACAATACTCTAAGTTTAGTTTTAAGGGTGAAAAATAGATGATACTTCCTATGTCTGCAGTAAACATCTAAGTGGTTTATCCAATGGCATAAGGTGTAGAACTTCAGTCTTGCGCCACTGCTGAAGCCCACCTCAGAAGCTCCATTGCCTTCTTTTTTGTAGGTGTTAGAGTCCTTTTTAACGCACCTTTGGCCAATGGGTTACCTGAACATTTTGATTTAATTTTAAACTCAAACTTTTAAAAAGGACTTGGTTCTAAAATTTCTCACTTGTAACTCTCTAATCTTGAGGGTGGATGCGGCATTAGAGGGTTGGGCTAAATTTTTATAAAGGTGTTTTCAGCTTACCTCTAGTATGCTCACTGATCTTAATTTTGTAAAAGGCAGACGGTCTATTTGAAACTGTGTAGATTATTGGAACTTTGACAATGTAACCTTTCCAAATCTGCATCCCACCCCTATGGAGGCAAAAAGTCCCTATTCAGTGGAGATAGCCAGAGATCTTCTTCAAGTTAAATCACTTGAACGCATTTAACCAGATCCTCATTAAAAATGCAGGAATGGCACATTGCATCCTATACAAGTAAGGGGTTTTTCAATTATGTTCATGATTTTAGAGCTAAAAATGCGCTTACAATTTTTCAAAGCCATATCTATGTGATGCTTGGAGAGTTGTTAGTTGTATGTGCTGTAGGCTATATGGATGACATTCTTGTTTTCTACCCTTAATTATATTATTTATGAAATTATCCTGCAGCAAGTGGTTGAGCACTTTTGAGCAGAAAATCTGACGTTTAAGATCAGTAAGTGTAACTTTCTATGTTATAAACCACTTTATTGGGCAACATTGTGTTTGACAAAGGTCATATGATCACTTTTGACAAGGAGAAGTCTATTCGTGATTGACCCACACCAACCTCAGTTAATGAATTGAGATTATCATTAGAGCCATATTTTCTTAAAGTATTTCACTCCCAACTTTTCTGAGGTTGCCTCACCCTCTTTATAAGGCCAGCATATCTTAAACCCGGTAACAGTCTTCTTAATTAGTTGATGCTTTCCAAAATATTAACTGCTCTTGTCTTCTACGTCAGTACTTCACCACATAGATCCAGACTAGGAGTTTATAGTAACTAGCAATGCTTCAAAATTTAATAGCTACTGAACAGTTGCAAGTGGTTACAGATGTAGTTGAGCATCCAATAAATATTTCTCTTGCAAAATGTTATTACCTGAGTTGAATTGCTTTGCTTATGGCAAAAGTTTGGTGAAGTAGTTGAAAGTTGACTCACTGGAGCCACCACCTAAATTGTTCCTCCCAGCCTTTCCATATGAGTACTGGTCACTGGGCTTTACTGTATTTCTGGGCTCACCATGTCCTGGCCCCTTTTCAAACTCGCTAGCATGAGAATCTTACTCACTTTGTGTTCTCTTATGAGTTAATAAAAATCAAGGAAAACGGATTAGCTGAAGCCTTAATCTAAAACACAGCCTTAGCTCCTGACCTCAAGGAGGTGGTGCTGCATGACACCTACCTAGTGATTCCCACAGGTAAGATTGTATCTAAGAAACCAACACACTGCTTGCATGTCAGTTCTTGCTTCTCTGGAGAACCTAGAGGAGTATAGTATATCCAGAAAGGTTGCCCTTTCTCAGTATCTAACCTCTTAGTAAAACTTGTTTAGTATCAATATCAAGTTTATTTAGGAGGACATAACAAAGCGGTAACATTAAAAAGAAGATATAGTATAATTTCAGGATGCTTATGGGTTCCCGCAGGATCACCTCGCCTAGAGACAAATAAGAAACACCAAACGGTTAGCTGTGGGGAACCCTGGGAAGGAGAAACCCTGAAGCTTATCCGCCACATATATAACCGGAAAGTAATTTCAGCACAGGTGGCTAGGTATACCAAGGAGAACAATGTTTGCGACTGGATGAAACTAAATCTTCAGCCACTTTCTGACTTGTTAAATCCCGTTCTAAAAGGTAAAGGGCTTTGGACTTCCCTTTCAGTGGATTTTATTGTGGAGCTACACCAGTCTGAGTGATTTGGCGCTATCATGGTAGTGGTGGACCAATTCACCAATTTCTCTTATTTCAGTACATATAACACCATAATAGCAGCAGCATAAATGGCGTGTATTTTGTTTTCATATTTTTTCTGCCCATGGGGTGCCTCAAGAAATATTAGTGACTGTGGGCAACAGTTCACATCTATATTCTAGGAAAATTTTTGCAAGATCCTCTAGATTCTCCCATGGCATTCCACTGCCTTCCACCATTAATTGATGGGCTGACAGAATGAGTTAACCAATATTTGGAACAACTCCTGCGTTGCTACATGGCAGCTGTCACTTGAATTTGACATCACATCTACCCTTAGCACAATTTAGTTGTAAAGATGCCCTTAAATTCCTCAATAAGATGTTCTCCCTTCTTCTCCAATTAAGTTATAGACCCTCATTTAACATGTAACCACATAATGTTAGTTCAAGGTGGAAGCAATGGGGGGTTTTTCCAGATCCATCAAAAAAGTATATAAAGTAGTTAACATCAATCTAGACGCTAACATGAAGAAGTACAAGGAGAATGCTGATTGGAAGATTAGGGTAGGCTTAGAGTTTAAGAAGGGAGATCTGGTAATATTTGATGGCAAGAACATTCGCATGAGCAGTTGTTCTGGAATTTGGGACCAGAGAGGATAGGTCTATACTGTATTGTCAGAAAGGTAATCCATGCTTCTTTTGGTTGGATCTTCTAAAGAAGTTCCAATTTTTTTCTACATCCATAAAATAAAGTTGACCTATTCTGAGGTTTTCCACCTGAGATACTGAATTCATATTTTGTTTATGTGGAACTAGATTGAGAGTTGAGGGGATTGTAGCCTCTCTTCATATAATAGAAGGCTTTTATACCTTGTATTTTGGAAGGGTTAAGTGTCACAGAGAATAGCTGGGATCCAGCTTGTTCTGCGCTCACTCAGAAATTAATTGCCCCTTTCCCCGAGCTTTTTATGGCTGCCTCTGGTCCCAAATCCACTTCTTTAATCGCAGGTATCAAGTTACCCCCAGCCATAAAAACTTCTCTCATTCTGACGCCCCTGGGGAGGGGTGAAACCAATGAAACTTGAGGGCAATGTCATGTCTTATGACTTGATTTCTGGTGTAAATCGTGGGGAAAAGGGGAAGTAAAAAGGGACAAAGAGGTCAAGTTGGCCGCCATCCCTGATCTCAGGTACACCGTGGATCAACTCTGGGTTAAGGCCAAGCAACCAGATTAATCCTTAGAAATTGCATGATGAACTTCAAGATTTTACATCAACGGTGCTAAAAATTAACTCTTATAGTTTAAAGGAATACGTTACATAATTTATGATTCTCAAACGTAGATTTGACTCATCTAAAAAGTTAAATATCACCAAAAAGGTAAAATCCAGCTGATTTGGAAGTCTCAAGTTCACACATACTTGAGTTATAAATCTATCATTGGTGGTAGTCTCCTCATAATGGCCAGGCTTTAGTCTAAGCCCCAAAAATTGATAAGGCCTATCTCCCCATTTTCCTTCAAAGTAGTGTTTGTCCACCCTATCTCTATGTCAATGTCTCTTCATTTTAATAATATCTTTTAAATATTCAATTATCTTATGTTAATTTTTGCTGACCTCGCGGATATTTCCTTAAGAAGGGTTTCTGAGTGTTCTTTTAACTATGAAGGTGTTGGAATAAAAGAAGATACTTTTTATTAATCCTTCTAATGGTCTCATCTTGGAGAGTAAGAAACACTCTCTTTAAAATTTGACCAAATGGCTAGAGGCGATCTCTGAGCCAGCTGTGACCGCCAAAGCTAAAAGCTTATTCCTCTCTTGGTCCATTTTTACTCAGCATGGATAACCATATATTTTACTTTCTTACAATGGACTCAGTTTTACCTCTCAGGTATTTCAAGAGCTAATCTCCTACTAGGAGCTAATCAATACTTCACTAACCCATATAATCTATCTACTAACTGGGGTGGTTGGAACGTGCTAATGGGACTTTTTCTATCTTACAAAAGTGGACAATCTTTAATCCTATGCACTTGAACCACATTTAACCAGCACCCTATTGGATTATAAAGTAAGCCACCATCAGATTGTCAATATGTCACCCTTTGAGGCTCTGTACAGACATACACCCCAACTACCAATTATAGTTAAAAACTTTCTGGACTCATTTGCGCCTAAAAAACATATGCTGATTATAAAATATTGGCTAATGAAAATATATAACTTCAAGATCATGCTACACAAGAATTATATTAATCACAACTAAAGAGATGGTCTTCTCTAGTGATAAAAGGCCCGCCTTTCAGACTTTTGAGTAAGGAGATCTGGTCCTGTTCAAATGACCATTGACTAGGATAATGACAAGAATATGCAATGACTTTTTACAGGTCCTATCATGAACAAGTCTCACAAGACCTTGCGCATTAACTTGGCATATACAAGCCTACACTGGAAGATAGGCGACTCAATTATTTTGCATTAGGTTTCATCAGAAAATCAAAAAGGAAAGCTGACCCACAGTTAAAATGGTAAGTTTGAAACCCCTAGGCTTAACATTCTAGGGAATTAACATACAAAGCAGCATACACATAAAAATATGCCCCACCTGACCAAAATTCAGTGGACATCAAAATGATAACATGGCATCTTTGTCACTTGGCGGGATTCCAAGAGTGCACACACTGGCGCATGTCCAACTCCTTACTTGAGCTTGTGAAATCCACTTGAATACAGCTCCTGAAATGACAGCCTCCCCTAATACTTTCTCTCAACTCTCCTGGTTGTAAGGTGCAAATCCTGAACTACCATGACAGTCCATAACTGATGTTCACCTCCCTGTCCAGTCATGCCAGGACCCCTTATTCTAATAAAACTAAAAAATAATTTTTTTATGGAAAACTCTATTATAATAAAAAATGGGCTTTGTTTTGGAGGCGAACCAAAATTATTAGAAATTTCCAAATGAGGGAAAAGAGGATGTACCCTTACTTGATAGATAGTAGGAGCAAAGTTATGCGAATTAGTAATAAATTACGCTCCAGAAAGGCCTAACAAATTACTAGCGTCCTGGCCCTGTCTAGCAGTGGATTGAGGAAATATTAATTTTCTAAAAATACACTTGAATTATAAATAGTTATTAAGTATCCCAAATCACAATGACTCAACAATTAAGTCTAATCAGAGAAATGGAATAATAACCATCGTCATAGCAGATTTTACTAAGTCCTAATTTTTGAAAATCATGTACAATCATGAATCATTACATCACCCCTTCAAAAAACTGAGACCTTAGTGCATGTCATTTAGGATTCTGAGAAGGGGAATTACAAAGAATCGATTTTACAAAAGCGATTTTCTGGTAAGGAAGCTCAAAGGAAATTGACTGGAAATCCAGGGTTCCTTGGAAGCATTGATGTTCCCTCAGGAGATCCCCTGGTGGGTGAAATAGGCAATAACCTCCAGCGGTCCAAATTACCACCTCCAAACTTCCCATCCTCACTGCTAGAAAGCCAGAAAACAGTGAGAAAGATTTGAAGATCCAAAGGCAATGCTTGAAACATTGAACCAGTCCATCTTGTGGGCTGCTGATGCAAAACCCACCAAGAGAAGACTGACTTGGAAGTAATTTCACAAACAAGGCTCCCAAGTCCTTATGAACTAACTTGTCATATGCAAACCTATGATGGAAGAGAGTTGACTTGATCATCCAGCAGACTAGGCTGCATCAAAAAACCAAAACAGATGGATAATATATACCAAAATGGAAAAGTTCAAACCCCCCAGATGTATACATTTTGGGGAAATAAAACGTTAAACAGCATCCACCTAAATATATACCTCACCTTGCTATGATGCGGCGAAAATTATAGAGAGTTGTGACATCTCTGTCACCTGTCAGGCTTCCTGGAGTGTGCACACCAGTGCTGGTCAACTCCTTACTTGAGCTCGTGTACCTCCATTCAACTACATCTCCTGTAATGTCAACTCCCCCTATACTTTGTCTAATAGATCTCCTTTTTTGAGGCACAAACGCTGAACTACCATGGCTGTCCCAATGTCGTTCCCCTCTCTGAAAAACCATTTCAGGGTCCCTCAAACTGTTAAATTTAAATAACTAAATTTATGGAAAATGGTAACCTAAAGGAAAATGGCTTTTTTTTTGGAAAGCGAACCAAATGGATTGAATTTCTAAGTTAGAGGAAAGGGGACGTACCTTCACTTAATAAATAATAGCCCAGCAAGAGCTACGCGAATTAAGAGTAAATTAGTCGTCAGAAAAACCTAACAAAATTTTGCAGCACAGCACTCATCTGCTGGTGGATTAAAAGAGAAACTAAATTTAATAATATTACACCAGAAATATAAATATTTATTAAATTAATTTAGATCACAATGATTTGTCAATTAATCCTAATTGGAGAAATGGGATTGTAACCATCGTCATAGTAGATTTTTTATAAGCAAACTTTAAGTTTCATGTATGATCACCAATCATTAAAGCCCTTGTTATGTTATACATAAGATGAACTATGAATATTCCGATGCTTATTTCATTCAGGATCATCAATCACCCAAGTTCTTGGCTGTTTCCTATGGCTCTATACCCCCTTCAATAAGATAGAGTCAGGAATGATGGGATTCGTGATAGTTCAGAAGAAGTTTGAATGTTAAGAGATTTGCATCTCAAACGATGAGGTTCCACACAATGCAGAAGCTACCAAATCCACTTTGAGAAATGATCTCCTAAATGAAATATAAAAATATCAGAGCTCTCCTGAACCTACTGAATTATCTGAGAAAGATCTTGCTATTTAAATATCTCCAAATTTCTCCACATCAATCAGGAAAATTAATGTCCGTTGTAAACCTCCAAATTGCACTGCATCATTCAGAAAAGATTGTGCCGTTCAGAAATTGCTGTACCTGATACAATCCTGAACTTCTACCAAAGTACAACCTACATGATCCCAAACTTCAACCAAAGATATAAATAACCCCAATTTTTGACCATTAAATATATGCTTGTTTGCATCCTTTATTATTTCTTAGCTTTAACTAGAGATTGTCTAGCGTCAACTAAAGATATTTCCTGCACACTAGACGAGATTTCTTTGGTAAATACATCTATTTCTCTAAGTGATTAGCCTAGAGAACCAAAGTCTAATATGAGAAACCGCAGGAGCTATAAATTACTAGTAATCATGTGGTCTTTGAAGGACTTGGCCTTTGAAGTATAAAGAAACTTGTGCTTTCTGACAGGTCCCTGCTGAGGCTACCTGGTGAATATGTATCTTTACATTAACGATCCTAGTGATAATAGACTCACTAATTAGGAGAATATGAGCTTGACCAGATGGGTCGTTTCTGGTAAAACAAGATATTTCACTTCTGAGCACTTGGGAGCTTGAGCTTAAAGCAATGATGACCCTAGCTATTTCATCCCCCAATAAATCTCTTTATCAAATCCAGGCTGCAAAGTAGCTGAGATTTTAGAAAGCTTCGCTGAGTGGAACCATCACGCTGAGGAAGAACTAGTCATAGTCTCTAATCTTATGTTTCTCCAAATCTGGTGCATCTCTATTCCTTTCCTAATCTTCCTATTAATAAAGGTAAAGGGGCTCAAACTAAATTCTTTCTATATCTATTTTCTCACGCGCTATTCATCATCAGATGCAATTATTAGGTTTGCATCACACGGAAATTAATGGCAATTTAGACTCTTACAGTAACTTACACTTAAATACTTGAACTGTTTGAAGCATCCTACAATTTGGTTGGGATACTAGCGAACCCATTTTGGATAACTGGAGAAAAATTATTGAGATTCAACACCACCTAGCTAAATTGACAGCGGAGCTGTATTGTACCTACATGGTGAACTTACTAGCCGGATGGCTCATGCCACCATTGGCTTGGACCAGTGAGTGGATAGCGCTTTTTGAACTTATTAATTAAATTTCTGAGAATCGTTAAACCACTGGCTTCCAAATCACTGCATTAGCTACACGGATTTAGCAATTGAGTAGACCTCCATGACACCTCTTCAGGATTTTATTATCCAAAGAAGACCACATTGCTTAATCTTTTTTTGCTTCAATAACTAAATTAAAGACAAATTTGAGTTTTAAAAATTACAAAAAATGACCGCTTGATCAAGCCAAAACTTACCAATATCAATGCAAATGACACTTGCTGCCCCAGCAGGAATGGTGGTGCGCCGCCATCTGTCATCTTTTGGCCACAACAAAGCGCACCTGGGCTGGCTCTGCTAGCTTACCCAACGCTACCAAGCGTTATGTCCCCCTCAGGACATGGGCCACCACCTTGCAAGATCCCAGGTGGTGCTCTAATGGAGCAATTTGTGTTTTGGCCTTCAGGTTAATTATGATAATCTCTTCCCATTTGTGAGCGCAGCCATCATGAAGATGGCTACAGCAATTTTACACCTGCCAGCTCTAATGACTTCCACCCCTTTAAGGAGTACTTGATCTTGGCTTCTGTTAAGAAGCTGATGAAGCAGCAGCCAAGCTGCAATTGATTTTTAAAAAATTTCTACTCCCACCATTTGAACCTGACTCCCAAATGAGGCCACTTTGGTGGTCCAGTTTGCTGGGTTGTCCTCCCATCTCTTCCCCAAACGCCTCCACCATAAGCTCACAGAGGGTTTAGCCAGTTATGGCGCAGACCCTGTGGTGCAGTTCATGCCATATGGTAAGGATCGTCTGACAGGGCCTTTCGCCTTTGTGACAATCCACCCATTTAATTGCAATACCCATCTCACAATTCCCCCGCACTGTGATAAGATCCACCCCTGATCACCCAATCTGGGCGTGCATCAAAAATGGCTGCGCCATTTTACCCTTATGCTTCAAGCTTGACCACTTGAAGCGCAAGTGCCTTACAGTTTCCACTTCCACCACTTCCACCGATCATCCCTCAGGCGTTGGGCCCACATCTAATTCGCCTCGATTTTTCAAATGGGGCTTGACCTTTCCGCCCCCAACTTGGCAAATTCTGGCATTACTTCCGAGGTGGCAGCTAATCAAAATTTAAGTTTTAAAATTTTTGAATTAAAATTGACCAGATTATGAAACCCTGAGTCAATGGCAGAACCAGTTTCAGCTAAGATGCCATGGTTGACAGCATGGGGCAAATCAGCTCCTTCCACTGCCCCAATTCTGGTGGCTGTCCCAGTGATGACTGAATCTAATTGATCTGAGGCTCTTGAATGGAATGATGATGAATGGCCATACCATGTAAAACTGGATTCTTCTTTAAAGAGTTCTTTGTTGACCCTCCCAATTCAAACCCCGCCGTTTTCATCCTTGAAACGGTTTTCCAAATATATAAATATCAACAAAATGGCAGTTGAGGCTGCAGCTGCCCCTGAAACACCCTATTTCACCAGCAACTTCATGGGGTGATGGAGCCCCTTGTCGAGGGTATTCTTATACCCAATTTTCCTCATGATTTTGAAAAATAGATGTGAAGTACAAAATTGAGGAGCTTGCTTTTGGTGCGAGCCATGCTTGCATAGAAAGCAGAAAAACTTCTCTTTTTGACCTCAATTACCCCGAAACCCGCTGGCGCATCAAGTCATTCACTAGTATGCCTTCACTAATCACTTTCTATGAGCATCAATTTGCTCATTACGTTGAGGCAATGGACACTGTCAGCCTCATCAATAAGAAAACCCACAATTATACCTCCTTATGCCTCATGTCGCTGATGCTCCTACCCCAATGTTGTCTGCCATAGTCCGCCAGCTAAAGTGGGCGCCAGACAAAAATTTCCCCAAAGATTCCTCACCTTTTGATATGGCTTCCTAGGCTGTTAGCTGAGGTTCCATATCAGTATTTTTATATTTCTGATAATCCCATGTTTTGCCCATTTGCAAAATAAAGATGCACGGCGGCTCCCCTTTTGGGCTGGGCACCACTAGTGCTAAAAAAGACCACCTTGCTCTACTGGCCCCATTGGCTATAAAGGGGAGTAAGGGCCCCAGGGCCTGAAGGTCTTGGGACCCCCCAGGACCCCCTCACCTATGGGACCTTCTTTTTAGTGAAACCCATGAAGCTCAAAATTGAAATCCCTTAAAAAACTATCAAAGGTATCTCAAGGAGCGTAGATGAATAATGA
Source organism: Massospora cicadina (assembly GCA_022478985.1). Taxonomy (NCBI): domain Eukaryota; kingdom Fungi; phylum Entomophthoromycota; class Entomophthoromycetes; order Entomophthorales; family Entomophthoraceae; genus Massospora; species Massospora cicadina. The sequence goes on from JAKSZP010011121.1 coordinate 23,738, forward strand.
ATGGGACTTTTTGATGAGGATCTAACATTTATCTCATTGCATAACAAAATTGCTTCCCTACACCAAAACTGTCTTTAGTTGATCACCTCACAGCAAACCAATCATAACTAAGTAAATGATAAACTTGAGAAAAACAGCGCATATACTTCAAACATTTAAGGCTAAACAAGGTACCATGTCGTACAAAGTAGAAATAAGGTCCACAAGATAGAAAACTTCAGTGACTACAGATACCAGAGACTCACTATCTCATGACATTGACTGCTACACTACTCTCCAGGATGATATGTACGATTCTGCCTTCAAATTGACAAGGCTATCACCCAAACTGACTTAGGAACCACTGATCCAACTGTAATAAAACAGCCTCCTTCTCCAGCTATCCATGTACTCTCTGGACCTGTTGGATTTTCAGGTACACCTTAAGAATAGAAGTATGTGCCTGGGACCAAATTTATCCAGTCTTATCTCTATGTGTATGAAAGTAAAATGGATTTGGCTACGGATTGCCAAAAATTCCAACACATACAAACCTGTCTTGATAATAAGGTCAGAGTTCATGATACCATATTTAAATTGTGTACTATTTGAGATGAGTTAAAGGACGCCATTATTAAAGGATTTGGAAGTAATATATCCCTTTATACTTGGAAACAGGCTTGAATGCGGATCCAACCTAGACATGAAGAAACAAAGATCAAGTTTGCTGAGAGGGTTTATCAGGCTACTCAGGCTCTCACTGGCTGCAAGCAAGCTACTTTAGATGATGCCATCGCCGCCATCATCTTCACATTTTAACACAGCATGATTCTCATACTACAATTACAGAATGCAAAGAAGATGTAAAGATTAATTACTGATATTTAGGAATCTGTAAAGGGTTTCGTGAGCTTTAAGTGCGCCAAACACCTGACAAAGTGACTCAGCCTCATCTTTCATGCAGTAGGACGATTCCAAAAATATAAACCTTGACGTTACCCTTGCTTATATTGCTGAATCTTTGGTCATCTGAGGGATTCTTGTTAAAATAAAAAGCCAATGAGATGGGAAAAGAAGAGTCAGCTTAGGGTATTTGGCACCCTCTGCTAAAAAATCAGGCCCAGACCGCATCTAAAGTTACTTCCCGCTCTAAACATTATGTTCTATATAAGCCTGATAAAATTGATGTCCTGGACTTTTTAAATTATAAAAAGGTCTAATGTCCTCTTACTCAGATCTTTCCAGACCACTTCCGCTTAGAAATCTAAATTACTCAATCCCCTATTTTGGCACTGAGGTTACCTGTGTTTAAGTAGTTGTCTATGATTAAAAATTCTGGCCATAGTCAACACCAAATTACCAATTAATGCCATTTCATTGATCAGTAAAATGAATTAAGGTCGCTCAAGACTAAAAAAATCACACCTTGGGTCATGGGACTAAAGTGCTTAATTGGACCCAATCTCTGGAGTCCTAAACCTCCTTGCCGCTTCAGTTTAGATTGCTGGTTGTGTAAGCCCCAGAGGCTGTTCTAGAAGAAGATGGTTATGACCATCTCATAGGCACAAAATTTCTTATTGTTTTTGACACAAAAATCAGTCATAAGGACTTAAATTTTCTACCCTAGGATATCACATTCCCTAGTTGTTAAAGACGCCCTAAAGAGAAAGGAGAAGAATACCTGGGATCTGGCTACTGGATATCCAAACTTCATTGAGTAGCTAGTCTACCGAGTAGTTGGAATAAAAATTAAACTTTCTACCAGTGCTGAGGTTCAAGAAGGGACGGCCATATACCTTAACAACCGAGTAGTTATACCCCAAAATCACAAATACTGGTAGACATTGTTATTGTACAATTACGAGTCCAATATTGTACTAAGAGTGATTTGGGTTATAATATAAATAATATCGGCAAAAAAACCCTGGTCAATTCTCATTGGAACCCCAAAATTGGGGTAATACTATAGTCCATAACTCTTCGCTGAATCGGCTTATTGCTAGTAGCAAGGTTACACCAAACATGCTGAAAAATTAGTGGAGTTATTCCAAGGCTCCTCAATCACTCACTAACTTATTCCAAACACCTACCCCATGACTACCCCCTTTTATAGCCTTGGAGGGGGTTTTAACAAATGCAAATATTTTCTCACACAATGATTGGTTGAAGTATATTAAGCACTTGTCTCACGGATTTATACTACATGCTATCAAACCTCCATTGATCATTCCATTAAAGCAAGGTAATTCTCAAGAGCCCCAATAGGCTGAATCCTAATATTCTTATTTATGGCTATTACTGCCTAATCCAAAATTCATGCCCCAACTCATTTTGAGATCCAATAAGTTTAAATACTAAGCATCAATATATTAATAACGTTCACTTTTTGACCCTAGAGTGGTCACTCTTAAAAAACCTATAAAATCAAACATATATTTAATTAAAGTAGAAAATTTTAATTACAAAAGTTGTTGATAACCCCCTAATATATTACCGCAGTAGAGAACCAACTTCTCCTGCATATATTTGTTTGAAATTCAGGTTTGAAAAAACGCTCCAGCGAGCAAAACAAACCCTGAATTCCAACAAGTGGTGCTCACTACAGGGGGTATACATCACAAAAACAATATTAAAAATGGAGGGTGTTAAGGTGATTAACCCTTACAACCTCCACGCGGCTTCTATATCCCAGCTAGATGCTTTAAAACAGCAGCTAGCCAGTGCACTGTCTCAGCTTAAAAAAACTCAAACAGCGCATTTGCCAAGACTCTCGTGAGGCTTCCTGATTATCTCCAAGATCCCATTCATAGATAAATTTACCACAGGTGAGGGTAGCATCGCTTCATTCCTCTTTGTTCATGAGGTGGTTATGGATGGGACTACCAATTCCCGAAAAACTAAAGAATATTCTCCCCTGCTCAGCCGCTCTACACAAGAGTTGATGGTACCTTATATGGCCACCCTTAGAACTTGTGCAGAGGTAAAACTCGCTCATTGAGGAATTTTGATCCACGCAGAGCTTGCATAGAAAAAACAGCCATTTATGTTCATAAGTCTATTTGATGGGAAACCAGTTTCCACCTTTGTTGACCAGTTTTACAGTGTGTCCCAGTCTCTCCTGCTTGCGAATATACCTTCTTTGGATGATGCGATTGCTGCCATTCTGGCTATATTAGCATCTTACCCTTCCTTATGCCGATATATTGTCTCAATCAAGCGTTCCCTATGGAATGTTTGGGATATAAAAGAGACATTATTAAAGGTTGCTGGTCTCCATGATGCTACGCCTACCCAGGAAGTCATAATGACCCCCTGGTGCTGACTACCCTTTCAAAGCCAGTTCCCAGGGCGCCCCAAACTAGACTTCCCTCCTCCATTAGAGGTGGGTTAGATAGCAGAAGGGGTGATAAGGTCGGGCTCTCTCTCCTCAGCTGCTCTCAAGTCAGACCTATGAATTAATTAATTTCTCATCACACCCTGCATCTTCTCCTAAGGATCCCTCACTAAGGCTCCACCCTCACATCACCCAGAGCCGTCTCCCATAACAACCACGGCCTCACCTTTGATCCTGTGTCAAAAGAATTCTTCTCAATTGCCCCAAAAGTTGATACAGCTACAATGCTTAAATTAAAAAGTCAAAATGGTATTTGAGCGCAAAAAATTCCTTCCCTGTGAGAAGAACAAGAAAGTTTCTCAGCCCCCTATTAGCAACTCGTTAAGGTTCATTGACAATCTCTATGATGGTGAGCCTTAAGGTTTTGGTAAAAAGAGAACTATCATGTACTGGGAGCCTCAATGGAAGTGCAGATACTGGATAGGTTGAGGCATGTAAAGATATATGGCTATGATACCAAGATGAACCTATCTCCAACAGTTATTGAGGTATTCAAAGGTGATTGATACCGCCAATGATTCTGTTCAGCTAATGTTACAGTGATCTGATCCATCCAACAAGTTCATAACTTGAATCTATTAAGAATAGATGCCCTGTGATGGCTCGACGCCTTGCCTCATCTCTCCATTTGAAGGAGGTTCTCACCTACCCTCCTACTTTTGTAACATGATAACCAAGGAAGAAGTTGTCATCAATAATTTGCGAGTTCTAGCCATCCTTGATACGGATGCTCCAGTGAACGTGGTCTCTTCAAAACTCAATAAAAAATTAAGTTGATGCCTGAACTGGACTAAACGCAATAGTTCAGAACTGCAAGGCCGAACAACATGTGAGCTATTGGAAGATATTCTTATATAACCATATGGATATGGAAGAACCTACTGGCTGCCCCCGCTGTGGCCTTAAACGATAACACATATGACCTTCTCATTGACACTCAATTCATGATTGATTATGACGGAATTATTAGTAAAAACATGGGTTTCTCTCTTCTTAAATTTTTTGAAGTCCCCCCAGTTTTTACAAATGATGAGCTTAAGAAAAACGAATACACATGCGTTGTTGAGTAATATTCATCCTCACTCACTCTTACTTAAACCACGTTAGTAAGAAACACAAAAAAGCTGCCTGACTCCATGAATCATGCAGAGGGCCTTCCATTGCATGCGTCAGAGGAGGTAGTAGTCAAAGCGGGTGAACCAAAGGTGATAGACACTAAGATTACTATGCAAATCCACCGCAACTGCCTCTTGCACTTAACAAGTATTAGAATAAGCCTTTGGAACCTCAGGTTTTTCTGGGTATTCTATACCCTGCCTACTAACGACCCATCAATCTTTTGTTGGGGAATCTTACTAACAAGGATATGGTCTAAAAAAACATCAGGAGGTTGTAAAAGCCCGCTGAATTTAATTGAGAACATATGACAAGTCCATTATGTTGGATCTATGTTAGATCTGAGACTACCTACAGAGTAATTTTATAGTTGTTTTCCCTGCATTAAAATTTCTGAGGATCTAAACCCAGAAGATCTTGAAAAGTTCACTCTCTCCTGGAGTCCTATAGTGACATTTTCTCCCAATCTGATACTGACTATGTACATATGAAGGGTTGGACTCATACCTCAAAGTTGGGAATGCTTATCCCATCTTATCTAAGCCCTACCATAAATCAAAAGTTGAGGAAGTCCAAATGAGGAGAACTGAAGCAGTTTCTATATGCGGGGCTGCTGGTACCTTTTTAAAGCCCTTGTTAGTCCCATATTTTACTGATAAAGAAGAAAAATGGAGACTTTTCTCTCTCGTTGCAATCACTTTTGCAACTTATTCAATTCAAGTCTGATTCTAGTTTGATAATCTCACAGATGAGATTAGTCTGCGCCCATGTTAGGGAGCAGTTGGGCAATTAAGGTAAGAGGCAAAGGTGGTAGGCCCGCAACCTCCAACACATGGAAACACCCCGGAGAAACTGGTGGAATAGAAAAAAATAAAAAACTGGCGGTCACTATTTCCCCAGAAATCCTCTCTTGGCAGGCGCGATGTAACCAGTACATCAACACGCTGCACTCTCAACCATTCTCGTTGGTGGAATATGGAGTCCTGGTGTTTCTGGTTATCCAACAAACAGCTTTATGGGAAAAATTTTGTGGGGATTTGCACACTTATTTCCTGGATGCGGTGTATATCACACCTCACTCCATGTCATGCAGTTGGCTGGACCTCAGTTTCGAAAACAAGGAGGCAGTAGACAAAGCTGCTGTGGTGCGCATAGTGATTGACCTCTCCAAAGGGCAATGGGTCATTGAAACCAAGTGCACCAAATGGACAAAATCAAACCAAATTTTCTCACGTTTGACTTTTTGCCCACTACAGTCAAGCATGCCATTCTGGAGCAGCACCTGAAAGATGGTCTCACCATATATGGCGAAATACAATCCTTCAAGATGCAACACTTTATGCTGATGCCACACCTGCGCACCAGCAAAGCTATTGCAGTTCTGACTTCAACTGAGGAGATCGCAAAGGACCTAACCCAGATCCCGCACTCCACTTATATCAATATCGAAGGGCATACCACCCACCCTTTCTGGGTAACCTTAGACAGCGCACCCCCATCTGCACCCACTGTGACGTGTTCAGCCACAAGGCACATGCTTGCCCCACCAAGGAGGGCATCACATTCCAAGAGCACCCCTTGGCAGCTATGGCCAGCAGAGAGGCGCACTACAAACCAACCACCAGCACTAAAGAGGATTTCCTGTGGGGAGCACAAGGCTGCTACCTACTGGTAAAGTCTATTCCCCCACAAGAGCAGAAGAAGGCCAAGCAGGCTCGCAGGGCCGCGGCCAAGGAAGCTGCCAAAGTTGCCTCCGCTATCCCACATTCCCAATGCCAGGAGGACATTGAAACCTTTGCGGTGGAAGCAACTCAGGAATCCCTCAACCAATCAGAATTGGGAAGCCCATGCCAATTGGGCCACCCAATCTGAGGATCCGATGGGTGACTCAATCTCACCAGACCTTTACAACCAATCCCCAATTTAAACTGACTTGGTTTCTAGCCACCTGAAATAAATTTTTTTGACCCAAATGTTGGAGCACCAAACTCATCTGCACCGCAAAAAATTTGTTCAGAACTGGGGAAACAAAAAGCGAAGGCAAAAGCCAACGCGAACCTCTCTGCTAAAATTAACAAAACTACCAATAGTGTTGCTACAAACACCCATGCTGCCATGAAGGCCCGCGGGGATCTAGAGGAGGCTGGCGGGGGTACGGGTGCCCACCCCCTTGCACCTAAGGTGCAATGGGGGAAGCCTTCACTTTAGGGACGTTTAATATCGCCAGACTCAAGGCCTCGCCATCCTGGGCTAGGAAACTGTTTTTTTTTAAAAAAAATTACCCATGGACATCCTGGCCATCCAGGAGTCCCACTGTCCATGAGGTTCCAAGGACGCTTGGAAAACCATGCTCCTCCCTTCCCTATCCTTCTGGTTGGAGCACTATGGGGTGCTGGTTTGGAAAAACATTTTTTTTTAAATCTTTATCATCGGAATCCTTCCTCTATGGCTGAGTCCTAGTTGTTACATTCTCGTGGGCTGAAGTGGTGCATGCTATTGTCAACATTTATGCCCCAACCTGTGCATGAGAGCGTCGGGAATTTTTCTTGTTGGTAAAATCCCTTCTGTTACCCCCTGACCCTTTTGTAGTTGGCGACATGAACTGTTGGCTAGACTCACCCACAGACCATTGGCCTTCCTCATCCCACTCCCCCAGGGTCACATAGAACTTCACATTCTAAAGACCACCCTTGGGTTATTAGATGTGCTGCTGCAGCAAGCCCCGCTGCTTGAAAACATGATGCGCCCCCACATCCACAATGGCCAATTAAGGTCCATGACCCGCATCGACCTTATCTTTACGCTGGCAAAATTTTGATCTCACATTTCCCACTTCCAAACAATAAAAATTTAATTTTCCAGCCACTGGCTGGTCTCGATAACCTACCACTTACCTGTCACAGTTGCTAAGGCCCCGCATTGGTGAAAACTCCTACTCAAACTTGCGTCACCAGGATATTCCACTTGGGTGGAATCAGCAACTTCAGCAAAAGAGTTTGTTACACTGTCTTGTGTGGACCCAATTTCCACATGGTCAGCCTTCAAAGCGGATACCATCTGCCACACTTGCCACCTCTCCTCCTGACGCTCACAAGCTACATTGGATGTCATCTCACGCGCTCTGGAAGAGTTGGCACACCTGGAATCAAACATCCCAGCCACAGGCCACAGCCCTGCTTGGGGCCAGAAGTGGGCAGAAGCAGTCGCCCACCTCAATGTGCTCGAAAGGCAACACAAACATTAGGTTTGTGTTCAGTACAGGGACAAACACATTACAGAGGGCGACAAGTGCACTGCATATTTTTTTAAAAAATTCTATGCAACGTGCCAGAGCGTGGCCTGCACACAGGTGCGGAGATTGGATGATTCCATTGTGGATACGCCAGCTAAAGTGGCAATTGAAATACAAAAGTATTACTCTGAGATATACCGATCCAAACTCAATTCAGCCAGTCAAAGTGGCGAAATTTCTCAACAGCACTCACATCTGCACCATTTCCTGATACCCAGAATTAATGAATTTGATTACTCTGAATGAACTCTGGTCAGCAATCTGCGGTGCACCAAATCAGAAATGCCAAGGCCCAGATGACACCATATGAATTCTATAAAAAGTACTTCAAATATATATCCCCACTGCTGCTTGCCTCCCTTAACCAGAGCCTTCTGGATACGCGCCTTCTACCAGGAGGGCAAGAGGCCTTAACCGGCACACTCTTCAAGAAAGGGGATAAGCTAGACATGTCCAACTGGCACCCCATTTCTTTAATCAACATGGATAAAATTTTTTTAACTAAAATCATGGCTAACCGTTTAGGGATTGTAGCATCTGCCACCATCTCCCCAGAACAATTTGGTTTCATACCCAGAAGGTCTATTTGGGACAACGTGCACTCTGTGGCTAATGCATGCCAGTCCACAGCCTCTGGAGCACTTGTATTTTTGGACCAACAGAAGGCCTATGATAGAGTAAACTGGGAATATCTCACGGCCTGCCTCAACCAATTCCGATTACCCCCTCGCTTCATCAACTGGGTAATGCTGCTCACGGAATCTGCAACAATGGCTGTGCGTGGCCCTGGCTTCCTAACGGAAGTAGTCCGCCCTCAAAGGGGCTTACGCCAAGGGGACCCTCTTAGCCCACTCTTATACAACTTCATCCTTGACCCACTACTTCAAAATGTGAATGCCCACTCACTGGGGTCCATGTACCAGGCCAAGCCCCAGTTAAGATGATGGCGTTTGCAGATGAATGTGTGGTTGGGGTGTCCAATAATAAAGACGCACGCGCGCAAGAAGCTCTCATCCAGGAATATTCCCGGGTAAGTAATGCTGCAATGAATGCTTCCAAAACCGAAATCATCCTCCTTGGTTAGTATCAAACCCGCTGGGCCCCAGCGACCAGTGCCCAGCCCAGCCCATCTGCTCGCGCACGTGCTCACCTTCCCTGCTCACCCCACACCGCCCAGCTTTTGCTCCCCTTTGTACCACGCCCTACCATAGGGCCTGTCCGCCATCTGGGCGTGTGGGTTGAGGCAGGCGGGTATGCCTCAGCAGTAATGGAAAGTTGTATTCTAGACAACGTGACGAAGCGCATCACCTCCCTCAGAGCCCACCCTACTTCCCTTACTGGCAGGGTCGTTTTGGCCAACTCTATGCTCCTCTCTAAAGTCTGGTTTAGAGCCCACGCCATCGCCTTCTCCCCAGGTTTTTTCAAATCTATGTATGCCCTTCTACAAGGGTGGCTTTGGTCAGGCCGCCCACCTCCAGTGCGGCTTGAGGTCATGTTTGGCCTTCGTCGTCATGGTGGCATGGGCCTGCTCAACTTTAGAGCCCATGCTGCCAAGATCCTGGGCACCTGGATCGCGGCCATTACCACCCCTATGCTCCCCTCCCAACACTGGTCCCTCGCGGCCCACTCCAACTTCTCCCACGCCCTGGGCCTTAACAATCCATCAAACCCTCACTCTTTGATGAAATATCTAGCTTTCCAACCATCGGCCACAGGTCCTCACGGTACTAAAACCCACTACAAACTAATCCTCCTCTCCATGCGGAGCGCTGAGTGGGGAATTCATATTAGTGGACACACAGCACAGAGAGGCCGCCCCTTTCCTCAGTTCACACAGGAGGTACAGGGCTACCCATTCAAGATGGCTTGATCCCCACACGGCCCCATGTCCTATCCAGGGTGGACAACCTGGACATGATGGACATCCCTTATTCCCTTGAGACCCAGAAGACTATTTGGAAATACGCACACCACCCTTTGTTGCTGCCTCAAATTCGTTCACATGTGTGGCGCTGCCTGAGGTAGGTGTACCATATGGATGAGAACTCTAACGTTTTACACTCATCCTGCGTCGTGTGTGGCCATTATGGAACGCTGTTCCACCGCCTGGAGAAGTGCCCTACCTCTAAAGTGATATGGCGCGAAGTTCAACGTCTGCTTGACCAGGATCAAACATATCCCTTCAGTCTGTCAAGAGATATGTTTGCTATATCCATGGTATCCTCCCTTCCACCCTCCCTCCATGCTCTGGTGGTCGCAATCGCCATGTGGACTATCCACACGATTGTCTTGGATGCCATCGCAGGCTCCACCCCACCCTCCCAGAAGCTGTCCACAGATTCCAGTCCCATTTGGTGGACCACTTTCAGGCGTGGATGTTTGGGTACCTCCCACCGCGCCGCCAACAGCTGGTCTCCTCCTGGTTCCCAGTTTGGTTCATCAAATCGGACCCTTTCCTCCACACGTGTTCAATTGTGGCTGCGGCCCCTTCACACGTTCCCTCCCCCTCCTCATAGTGGCGTTCCCGCTGGCAACAAGAGATAGCATCGCCTCACTGGGGTGCCTTCCCTGTTACTAAGTTTTGTTTCTTTTGGGTCGACATTCAGAAGTGTCCATCCCCTGGTTGGCCTTCCTCGCAATAAATTCAAGAAGAAAAATGGAGGTCATTGGGTAGTTATGGGTTACCACAAATTGAGTAACCTCACAAAGAAAGATAGCTATCCTATCCTCCGCATTGATGACGCCTTAGCCCAACTCTCCAGCTCTAAATAATTTTCAGCCATGGACTTGGCTAGAATATTGGCATATGGACCTTTCCTAAAAGATCAGTAGAAATGCGCTCTTATATGAAGTGAGGGTCTCTCAACCTACCTGAAAACCACAAGGGCTGTGCAACGCGCCCGCCACTTTTATTTGAGAAATTGATCATATTTTGTGTTTTCAAAACCTTTAATGAGCATCTTACCTACTTGAAAGAAGTGGTTAACGCATGCAGGCTTCTAACATAAAAGTGAAGCTATCAAAATGTGCGTTATTCCATAAAAATCTGGATTTCCTTGGACACGCTATCTCTCAAGATGGGATTCAACCTCTAGAAGATATGATCGCAGATATATACAAGATGCTGGCGCCCAAAACCCTCTGCGACATCCAGGTATTCTTAGGCATGATGGGGTATTATCATCAATTCATCCCCAAGTCCGCCCAGCTCAGCGAGCCCCTTGCCCGCCTCTTGGCTGATAGCAATCCTTTTCATTGGGGTGTGGAACAAAATGCTGCGTGATACCCTGAAGGAGTTATTGCAACAACGGCTGTTCCTCCGCCACCTTGACTATGGCAAGCCCTTTATGCAATTCACGGATGCCTCTGATTACAACGCTGTAGTATCTGGCTCAGTTGGACGAGCATGGAGTCGATTATTTTGTTTCCTGCTACAGCAAGATGCTCTTAAAAGATGAACGCAACTGCAGAGTCACAGAGAAGGAGTGACTTGATGTCCTGCTCACTGTGAAACACTACTGCCCTTCACATATGGGACTTCCTTCAAAGTGGTTACTAACCACGAATCCTTAAAGAGGTTGCATGATATGAAGGACCCCACGGGAAAGTTGGCTCGCTGGTATTTGAAGCTCAAGCATTATGACATCGAAATTGAACATCGGGTGGGAACTAGCCAAATGAACGTTGATGGGTTGCCGCGGCTGCCTAACCATCATTAAGATAATGGCGAAGCTTTAAGATTACATGACCTCCTGATGACTCCTGATGTATGAGGGGATGAGGATGAACATGTAAAAATGCTATCTTGGCACTCCTGCAACACAAAGATGGAAATTGGGAAGCTATACAAGAAAGTTAGAGAAAACTGGTTGCCCTATCTCCGGCTATCTGAGCAATACCTGTTATTTTGGATTCCCATTCTATTTTAGGGAATAGTGGAGTATGAAAGACATATGAGTGGGTTAAAGAGCGCTATTACTTGGAGGGCATCATGGAGATCATAAGTGAGGTTCTTGAAGCTTGTATGACCTGCAAAAAGCAATCAAGTTTCAAGACTCAGTATCAATATCAACCCACTAGCCTCAACAATCCTTCCACACCATAAGTTTAATAGTGGTTGGGCCTCTACCAAAGACTACTGGGGAAAATTGATATATCTTGGTCGGAATTGATCATTTCACCAAATGGGTTGAAGCTGTAGCTTTCCCTGCTCAAACGGCTAAGGCAACGGCCACTTTCCTCCATCAGAATAATTTTGCTTGACATGACTGCCCTCAGGTTCTTCTCTGTGATAATGGGAAAAACTTCACCTCCAGAGTAGTGAAGATCCTTGCTACCTCCATGGGCACGCAACAGCTCTTTTTGACCACTATAACCCCTCAGCTAAAGGTACTGTGGAGATATAAAATATGACCCTGGTTTCTATATTACGAAAAAAGCCACTTCTGAACCTCTTCACAGAGATCTGTACTTATTAAGTGCTCTCATGGCCTACCATATCAGTTACCATAAAATTCTCAAAATGTCTCCTTCAAGTGTATTTTATGGATGGGAACCTGGAGTGCCCGCGTTATTATCCAAAGATATTTTCTCTGATAGGACACACCCCAAGCAAGCCATGAATAAGTTTGCCCAGCATATCATTTAGTTACAATCAGAGGCTATGTCTAATCTGGCCAAAACTGTCACAAAAGAGGGTTAAGCCACTAATGAGCTTCGGCCGTCACTACCTTCCTTCCAATTATCTCACTTGGCGCTGTATTATAATTACTTCACTCCTAGAATGGAGAAGCTTGGGTCTATCTGGGAAGGACCATTTGTAGTCACTTACAAGCGAGAAGAGGAGTACTCCATAAAATCCTTTGTTAAAGGAGTTATTGCCAATTGGGTTCATGGCCAGTTCTTGCAGCCTCCTTCTCCCCCTAACACTCTTGAAGAGGGTGATGTTAGAAAATTACAAGTCAGATGATATACTAAGAGTGGTTCTGGTCTCAATATTATAACATCAGATAAAAAATTTCCTGGTTAGTTCTAATTGGAATCCCACGAACTGGGGTAATACTATTGCCCTTAATCCTCGGCCAACTTACCCCTATTACTAGTAGCCTTATTACGCCAAACCCGCGGCAAAATTTGGGAGTTGTTCCAAGGCTCTTCAATCACTCACTAACTTAGTCTAAACAACTACCCCATGACTACCCCCTTTTATAGCCTTGGATGGGGTTTCAACTGATGCAAAATATTTTCTTTCTCAACTATTGGGTGAAATAAATTAAATCCTTACCTCACATATTTATACTACCTGCTATTGACCCTACATTGGTCATTCCGTTGAAGCAAGGCAAGTCTCAAGATCCCCAATAGGCTGAAACCTAATATTCCCTATTATGGCTATTCCTGCCTAATACAAAATTCATGCCCCAACTCACTTTGAGGTCCAATAATTCTAAATACTAAGCATTAATATATTAGGAGGGTTCTCTTCTTGACCCTAGCGTGGTCATTGTTAAAAACCCTATAAAAATCAATCAAGCTCTACTAAGTTTTATTTGCTTAATTAAAAAAGAGGTTGTTAACCCCATAATATATATACTGCAGTAGAGAACCAACTTCTTCATATAATTATTGAAATTCAGATGTGATTAAATGCACCAGCGAGAAAAACTTACCCTGAATTTTAACATTTGGGTTAAGTTACTATTCCGCCAGATCACTTACCGGGAATTTAAGAAAACTAATATCCCTTTAAAGCCCTCTTACCTGCCCTGGTGGTGCTTGATCCTGCTTACTGGGGGCCCTAACCATTTTGATGGAAATTCCACTAATTAACCTATGAAAATATCCCAAAACCACCATGTTGCATATGTTTGACTCTACCTTCTGATCAAGTTGAATCCATTTAAGGATGCAGTACTTGCATGATTTAGGGATCAATGACGAACCTATCATAGCCCATGTAGAATCAGAGATAGGTGACACCCTCACTTATGAGCATCAGTATCATGTGGATGCTTTATATGATTAGTACGTGACATATTTTTGAAAGATTCAGACGACTTTTGGAGGATGAAAGGGGTGCAACATAGAGTGCTTATGGGAGACTACCCTCCAATCTGTGCTCAACAATACTGGAATTCTAAAGTTGAAGAAGCCCAGGGGATGAAGAAGATGAAGCAAAGACTGAGCGCCAAAAATTAATTAGCCCTCATGGAGTCCAAGGGCCTCGCCATTCCTGCTTGTACAAAAGTAGGATGGTGGAAATCAGGTGGTAATGGTTTTTTGCTAGTTGAATGCCATTACTTAAAAGTACAGTTATCGCTACCATGAATCAATGAATCTCTATGACTCCTGGCTGGTTCCCTATTATTCGCTGCAATGGATCTCTCTAGAGGCTAACGACAGATTGAGCTTGCACCAGAAGATTGGGACAGATGTGCCCTTATAGCATGTGAGGGGTTATTAAACCTACTTGAATGCCCCAAGGATTTTGCAACGCCCAAGCCACTTTCCAAAGGGCGATGGATGGCTTGTAGGTTACCTGAAGGTGTCATGTGTGTTGGTTTAATTAGATGATGTGACTGTGTTCTTTTTCACTTTAGACCAACACCTCACTAACTTGAAGAAAGTGTTTGAATAGCTCCGCTCTGCTTTATTGAAACTAAAACTAGCCAAATGCCTTCTTTCCAAATGACATGGGATTCCTCAATCATAAATTTACCCAGGAAAATTTTTAATACCAGAAAAAGTGGTCATGGTTGGGAAAATGACTTGATCATGCAGCCTAAGTAATATTCAGGTTTTCTTGGGATGGCCAGTTATTATTGTCAATTTATCATCATTTGCTGAGCTTGCCAAACCACTGATGTTCTGCTCCATAAGGAGGTTTCATTCCAATGGAAAAAACTTAACAACAAGCTTTTGACGTCCTAAGGAAAACTTTTATGAACGCCTCATATATTTTTACATCCCAAATACAAAAACCATCTATCTATTTTACTGATGCTAGTGACGTGGCTGTTGGGGCCATTCTGGAACAACTCAATGTAAATCAAGTTGATCATCTTATAGTGTAATTAAGTTAAACATTAACTTGGGTGAGAAGAATTCAGCATTACTGAGAGTGAATGCGTCGCTGTCTTGCTGTAAGTCCTGGGGAATGTCCCCTGGCAGTTGATTGGGCCATATTTCCATTTCCAGGTAATAAGGTACTGAAGAGGATGGCTGTACCCCTCATTACTCAGGGCGATCTTGCTCATGTGGTAGATGAGCGCTGGGTAACAGCTCTCCCACTTTGGATATGACTCCCAATACCCACACTATCCTCGGCAGAATTGCTTCAAGGAATCTGTAAAATATGCGCTGAGATCACGAAAATGAAATTGATAGTAACCAATTTGAGCAGCAATCAGCCTGATGCTCAGATTTTAAATGGTTGAAAAGGTAGGAAGACTGAGCTATTGGCTGGAATGCCTTATGGTTGTGATTCAGTTAACATGATGTTCAAAAAATACCCCCCCTCCCAAATCCATCGGGCTTCACCCCTGATGGGCAGTTTCTGGCTGACAAATTGGGTGTTACGCCTGACACAGTGCCTCCGACTGAACAAATGGCCCAGCAACTGAGCACGGGTGGGTTGGGTGTCCTGAACCTGTTCCCAACCAAATGGGCCCATCCCTATGTGGGGTGGCCTTGGGGGATTCCCACCACCCGTTGGGCTAAACGTTGTTGCGCCACCCAATGGAAACATAGCAGAGCCCTGGTTTGGATGTTTGAGGTCAAACTGAAAGCAACTTGGCCCACCGCCAAATTTTATGATGTCAGTTCCCAAGGAACAAACCCGCCCATTTCCAAATAATTTGCCAGTTAGGCTGAATTTGTGGGACCTGATCCCAGCTTGGTTTCCCAAAACTGACTACTATTTAATCAGTCACATCACACTGAGAAGATTGTTGGTCAATTTTTCTTTCCTAAATTTCCATTAAAAATCTTTCCAAAAATTATTCTTTACATGTTAAAAATTAAACCGCCTTATCCGCCAACGTTCTTGTACCCCTTGAGGTTAACAGCTATGTGCATATGGTACTTTATTTTGTGCTTATATGACATTCTGGCTCACTGGCAGATATTGGTGGAACTCTTTCCCAGTTCCATATTTTTCTATCAGCAGCAGTGCCTCGGGCATTCTGGTTTACTGTTTGGATGCTCTGGCATCTGGGCTGGCAGGCCAGTCTAATTTTTACTTTCTGTTTGCCTGACACTTGCTTGCTATTAGGAATTTTCATTCTTTTTTGTATAAGACAAATTTACGGCGGTTACAGATCATGCCCCCTATGGTGGCTACAACAGATGAAGGATCTGGATATAAGGCTGGCTTGTTGGGCACAAGAAATCCAGAATTATGAGTCTTTCATTGTCCATCACGCTGGAACGATGTATTAAAATGCTGACAGATTGTCACAACTACCCATATTGTCTCTCTTTGCCTCCAAGGACGATAAAATCATTAACATATTGGGAAACCTGGGGAATGAAACTGAAAGTCTCCTGCAGTTCAGCATTAATCTAAGAAAATGACTGAGTGGTCTCATATTGAGGATGTATTATTTTATAAACATATTGTGCCTTCTAGCTGCCTTATGTACGAGCATCTAGCAATAGCTGAAACCACCCTAGAGCCCATTCTATGGTATGCCATAGCGCTTTAAGGAAAATATATTAGTGTCTGCAAGAGCAATGTGAAAGAGAAGGGATGATTGAGTCAATCTAAGACGTTAATAAAATTGTTTTATCTGTGGTAGGCAAAAAAACTCCTCATATGACTTTAACAACAGATTGTGAATACTACTACCCCTTTTTCTACCGTCAGCATTGACTTTAGTGGTCTGCACCTATGGCGATGTCCAGACATTAGTACATCATACTTGCATTCAATCACTTCAAAAATGGGTTGAGGCCATCTCAGTTGCCTCGCCCAAAATAAAGCAACCGCTTCCTTCTTACTTAACCAGGTCTTCCCCTGACATGATAGCTCAAAGGTACTGTTATTTATAAAGGCACTAATTTTAGATCTCAAGTAATCGCTGACCTTAATTATTTAATGGGTACTTTTCAATCCTTCACTGTCACATAAAAACCGGCTACCAACAGAGCAGTGTAATGGGCGAATAAAAATTTTAATTGCCATACTTAGCAAGAAGGTACAATCTGACCCATCTAGGTAAAACAAATGCCTTCCAGAAGCTCTATTGGCATATCATGTGAGCAACTATTGAGTTATCCAGATGTCTCCTTTTCTAACTCTATATTGCAAAAAGCAATACTAAACATGAGCGTTCATCCCATATCAAAAACTTCCACGCCTGAAACAGCTGAGCTAGCACCATGAATGATGATAGATACGTTATTTCTATTTTAAGCTTTAACTGACAATTTTATGGGGCTATATGTAAATGAGAAGTTATCAAAGCAATGCTCAAACTTGTTTTTGCCTAAGTGCCATCTAGGGAATTTGGTCCTTTCTACTATCACCAACCAAAGAGCCAGATGCACGAACTTGATATGCTATGGTCAGGACCTTAAGTGATCTATTATCAAGGACCAGAGTACTAGAACACCTAAGTCAAATTGAGCTCCAAATTAACTTGAGTCTATTCTAGATTTCTCCAAAAGTTATGTCCCTCCTCAGGTAAACTTTAGGGGCATTGCCAGGAATGATGGGATATGCACTAACTCAGAAGAAGTTAAAATGAAAGATATTTTAAAACTCAAACAATGGGGTTTACCAATGCAGAAGCTACTAAAACCACTATGAACAATGATCTATTAAACAAGCAATTAAAATCTAAATACTTCCTGAAGCTGCTAGAGCATTTGAGAAAGATCTTTCCATCCAGAAAGCTCCTGACTCTGCTACATTAGTTAGGAAATATCATGTTCATTGAAAACCTCCACATTCTGCTCATTTTTTCAAGAAAGATTGTGCCATTTGGAAAAATGCCATACCCTCTAACATATGAACATTTACCAAATTTATAAATATGCCTGAATTTTTATCAACAAAATATACTTGTTCACATCATCAATTTTTGCCTAGTTGTATCTAGAGATTGCCTAGCGTAGACTTGAGATATTGCCTGCATTATAGCAAAGATATTTTTTGCAAAGACATATATTCCGCCAAGAGATTTCCCTAGAGATCTAAAGTCTACTAAGAGATTCTGTTGGAACAATACCGACTAATAATTGTATAACCTTCAAAAGACCCTGACTTAGAAACTATAATATAACTTAATAACCTTGAAGGGTTGTTGTCAGGTTTTTAGATAACAAAAGAGTTAAGATTCTTATTCTCAAAATTACATTGACAAGTTAACTACTAAACCTCCTCAGTTTCACCTAAAACCCTCTTCAGTAGACGGATCAGAAAACTCTGCACTAGAACCTATGGAAATGTCTTCTGGATTGGCTTACTAGCTCCTAACCCCCACAAAAGTCGCCTCCAATCAATGTAGGTATAAGGTCATTGACAAAAAAGAACAACGAGGACTCAATTGAGCAGTCAACATGTAATAATGAGGAAGATCCTAATAAAAAAGATAAAAGAAGGTTCTCTTGGAAATGCACTTCAACCCAAGCTATGTTTAACGAAGCCTTTCAGTTTGATAAATATATAGTCTAAACATTTTTCTTTTTTGGTTGCTTTGACAGTTTTTTCATTTACAGCTTTGAGCCCTTCTTAACCTCAGCTTACAGTCTAGAGTGCTGATAAGCCAAAAAATGGATAATCAATTTGCCTAAGGAGGAGCAAGAGAAATGTGCAGTTGTCTTTAACATGTGGGTTTGCGCCATTATGTGAAAAAGGAGATGCCAGTAAAATCTGTCATTGACCACATGATAGACAACCCTGCAGAAAACCACCTCTGAACCCTCACTCCATAACCAAAATTTTCGACCTATCTGAAGACCATGGTTCCAGAGATTCTGCATGCAAGCAGCAGCATCCGGCTCCATGACAGGGCCACAAATGAAGCCAACGCTTGGCCTAGATTGCTAGTTGAGCTCATAGGTTTTGATCAAATTTGTATATTTCTATAAAATAACTTTAAAACTAATTTTAGGCAAGAACTAACGTTTATAATTTTATTGGGACTGTTTTGAGAAAAAACTCTAGTTTCAATTGCAGTTTTCTCATTTTAAATTGTTTGTGATGATTAAATAAGTAAATACTACTATAGGCTCTTGAGAAACATCTAAATTATCACTAGCAAAAGCATCGCATCCAAAATTATAAAAATTCGCAGGATTTGATACTAGTCATTCAATCCGCTGGACATGCCCTTATTTTCAAATCACTAAATCCTTACCTGCGATTTCCATCTCAAATTGTCCTTTTAACTGCCCATACCCTTTAAACTCGACCTCCAGATTTGCAGGCTATCCTGAAATCCATTAATGAGGTTGATGTGCGGATCAGGCTAGCCTAATTCATCACATCACCCCCCTGTAATGGACGGGGCTCCCAAGGCCCAGCCCACACCAGCCCTAAATCACCACCCCCATATGTGGCTGTACCAACTCTGAATGGTCCTGTCCAAATGGACAGCTTTGCTGGGCATACTGGGCCAAGGTGTGGTGTACCAGCCTCTGTCACCTTAGGCCCCTGGGCCAAGGTGCGTCCCTACAGCCTCTATCTCCTCGGGGTTACCCAGTTGAGGTGCAGTTAACCAACCCTCTGTCACCTCGGGCCACTCTGGTTACTTCCCCTCTTACCAGGGCAAGGCCACTCTATAAAGGATCCTGGCGCGTCCACCCCCTTTCCTCTCCTCCTCATCACACCGCCATCCACACTTCTGATCCTGTTTTATATAAATAAAATTAGATGAAACAAATACAGCGAATAGAGGCCCTTATTGGGATTAGACTCAAAGTCAGAATAGAATTCTAAAGTGAGGTCCAATGGGCTGACCTTTCTTTGATATACTTTCCTAAAAAGGCTAAATGAATTGTGGGTAATGAGGGGCGCAAAAGCCTCCAGAATTGATGGCATCCAGTTAACTCAATGGAGAAATGGAGGGGAACCTCAGAACACACAACCAATTAAATAAACAATTTTTACTAAAATTTTTCCATTATTGACCCAGATAGGAAAATCCTACTCAGAATAACGGAATTGCAACTATTGGCGCACACAAATCTCATAATCCCCATCCTTATGAGATTCATGTATTATCGTCAATCATTACATTACCACCTTATAAAATGGAAATCCTGGTGGACTCAGACCTGAACTGGCAAGGCAGGTGTGCAGCAACCAACGACTTTTTTGACAGGGGACCTTTTTTGTGAGCAGCTTGGGGAAATTGACCAGAAATCTAGAGCCCCCAGATCAAATCAACGGGTTCTCTGGAGGTCTCCTAGCAGGCACAAGAGGCCATTAACCGCCAGCAGTCCAGCCCACCCCCCAAACTACCCAGCCCCTTCATTGGAAGGCCCTACAAACCAATGAAAGGGACCAATGACCAACAGCGATGCTTGGGACATTGACTGTGGCCATCTTACAGGCTGGATGGTACCACAGCCCGCCAAGGTAAAATTGACTTTGGAATAATGTAATGGACGGGGCTCCCAAGGCCCATCCCGCCACCAGCCAAAACACCACCCCCATATGTGGCTGTACTAACTCCAAATGGTCCTGTCCAAATGGACGGCCTTGCTGGGCATATCAGGCCAAGGTGCGGTGTACCAGCCTCTGTATCCTTGGGCCCCCAGGCAAAGGTGCATCCCTATGGCCTCTGTCACCTTGGGGTTTCCCAGCCGAGGTGCGTTCAACTGGCCTCTGTCACCTCGGGCCACTATGGCTCCTTCCCCTCCACCAGGGCAAGGCCACTCTCAAGAGGATCCCAGTGCATTCACCCCCTTTCCTCTCCTCATCATCACACCGCCACCTGCACCCCCAATCCTGTTTTAAATAAATAGAAATAAATAAAACAAATACAGCGAATAGCAGCCCTTATTGGGAGTAGACTCAAAGTCAGAATAAAATTCCACAGTGAGGTCAAATGGGCTAACCTTACTTTGATATACTTTACTAAAAAGGCTAAATGAATTGTGGGTAATGAGGGGTGCAAAAACCCCTGGAATTGATGGCATCCAGGCAACTCAACGGAGAAACGGAGGGGAACCTCAGAACGCACAACCAATTAAATAAACGATTTAATCTAATTTAATTTAATCTGTTATCAACCTAAATAGAAAAATCCTATTTGGAATAACAGAATTGCAACTATTGATGCATACAAATCTCATAATTCCCAACCTTATGAGATTCATGTATAATCATCAATCGAGATACCCCCCTTTGAATCCAAGAACTCCAAAATCTTCTCTGGACATTGTGCACACTCCTCTGGCGTTTGCCAGATCGCTTCCTCCATGAATACCTTCTCCACTTTACCAGGAAATGCCCCCGACCACTCACCCATCACTCAGTCAAAACTGTTTGACTTTATATTCCTAGTTGATCTCCACCTAATGGCTCAATGGTCCATGTCACTCTGGTCCTTGTCCCCATAACCCGAAGCTGTGAGCCAAGGTAAACTGGATGAGCCCTTGATCATTCCAGAAGGTTAAATTAAGATTGTGACCTAAGTGTAACCTAAATCACCTTATATGGACTTAAGAACTTTGTTTAAGCTTCCAGCTCTTAACTGGTACCACATAATATTGTACCTTCACCAACATCCAATTCCTGGAGCAATTAAAGGGTCTGGATCTCTCTGCCAATCTCAATACTGCTTCTGCTGCGCTGTGGCGCACTCCAGTTTGTTTTGTAACTTCCTCCTGATGTTTCTATCCAGTGGGATAATTTTTCTGCCCTGGCACATTACGCCACCTGACCCCCAACCAGCGCCAGATTTGAGCCAAGATTTGTGAAGAATGGCGTCATCCCAGTTGACGAATGATAGTGGCTATTTTAGGCAAGCTGAGACAATATGATCCATGCAAACCAATCATCTTGCCAATATAAATATAGCATAAAAGGCATTGTTATAATATTTGGTTTACCCTTTATTTTTGTCCATCAGATTAGGGATGATAATGAAGCCCTACATGGTCGAATCTTCAAGTTACTGAGCAAACTTTGACTAGAATAATGTATAAATTGAGGTCTCCATTTTAAGAAAATCTCTTCCTGCAGTCCATGATAAACGAATATTCCTTCTATGAAAACCCTTGCATTGTCTTTGGTTGAGAAATTTGAGGTACATGGGAAAAACTCAACATATTCAGTCAATCGATCAATAATAACTATTATTTTATCCTTCACTTGAAAACTTGGTAACCCTGTATTGATGACTATGCTAACCAACCCCCACGGTCAGCTTATAATCTGAAGTGGGACAAAACCACCCGCGGACTGACATTACAAAGGCTTTAAACATGCACAAACCAAGCACTCTGCCATATATCTTGTAATCTCCTTCTGCATTCCAGACCACGAATACTTATGCCACACTAGTTTGACCATCATCTTAACCCCAGGATGTCCCGCCAATGGGAGGTCATGCAACGCCTGCAGAACTTCCCACTTTAGTGATGGATTTGGAACCCATACTCGCGAATCATGGTACAAAATTCCATCTTTCTTCCCATACATATGATGATGGTTGTGCTGTTGGCCCTCCGCCATTTCCATCTATAACTAATCACCAAATGCTTACCTCTTTTGCTTCTGTCAGGAAGTTGATATGACTGGGCGATATGCTACCCATATTGGTGGATCATAGGGGAATTGAGATGAATCTTGATATTTACAAAAAGGGGATATACAAATTATAATCGAGCAATATGAGAACATTTGGCGAATTGAGATGAATCACGCCAAGATTTGATTAGAATTAAAGCAACTCAAAAATGGAAGAATAATAGAAGATACCAAGCCGAGGATGCATCCATCTGGGGAATTGAGGTATAAAGAGCCTGATGGAAGATTAAAAGGGGATAGTCTTTTATGAGGAAAATGGAGTACAGAAAGGTCTGCGAGTTATATGCAAAATAAAGGTTGAAATAAGGGGCAATAGCTCCATATATATATTTTATCAAGTTTTATTATAAGAATTGGCAATCCTCATATTGTTCAATTGGGTTGCCCGGTGGCTATACCCTGTGTAAATCCAACTCGGTGACAGTGGATCCAGATGTCAAGAAATTAACAGTGGTGCTCACTACAGGGGGCCACTTAGCAACTATAGCGGGGAAAATACAATGACAAATCCTCATTCATTCCGACTAACCTGATTGGGTTCTGAGCACGGTATGCTGAAGAAGCTCAGGAGATACCTAACTCAGAACCAACATTATTTAATTTTACTGAATCAGGGTATGATGAAATTATGATTACCGTGCTTGAGATCTTCCCAGAGCTGATGAATAATCAACACAGACGCTCTACAAATTTGACTCCACAACAACTAATAATTATTATGGAATGGTTGTTGCACGGGTATCACTTATATAAGAGTGAGAGTGGGGAAAATGCCGTGAGTTTGTTCTATAACCAACGCGATCAAGAAAAAATCAATATGCGCTGACATTCTTATTTGGACGCCACTACTATGGGGTTAACGCGCCGCTTTGGTACTCACAGAATTGAGGAATACTTAGTTGCTTATGTGCAACCTTCAATTTGCCAGCTACTATGTGTCCTGGCTCACCATAACATTGATATTGGAGAGGTGTTGTGGTTTGCTCAAGCACAACAGCACGATATTCACCTTCTGCTTGACCACCTTGATTTTTTGTTCTCAGAAATACAAGGGGCGCTGGCACAGAAGGGTCATCGTGATGGGGATGTTCGACGTCAATTAGACCTTCTAGTACCACAGTTAAACTCAGAATTACCTCGAGTAATAAGAGAACTACTGGAACAACATGGCCTATCCGCGAAGTGGATTCAGGATGTGACCACTTTGGGGAATATATAGAGTGCTGTATGATCGAGCAAGCCAAACGAGAAGAAGCTCTTGAAGCCATGATTGCTCAGATCAAGGAAATAATGACCCTAATAGAACTGCAATTGGCAGCCCAAGTCAGCTCTCTATCAACAGAACTAGATCAACTCCATATCAGATGGGATACCCAGTGAACGTCTGATAACGCGCTTATTCTTAAGTCAACATCTACTGAGTGTCTCCAACTCATTCATCGAATTACAAAACTGGAAGTCGTTAATCAGGCGGAATGCCAATGAGCCTCCCCTCTCCCTATCAGTGAGACAAGTGAGTATGCGGGAATGCAAGACCGCATTAATACCCTTTGACAGGCCAATGAGGAATTGGTGTGGGAATGATCTTTCCTTGTTAACCAAATACACAATGCCAACCAGCAAGCGGTAAATGCAAGACAACAACAAACCCACCTGCAGAATAGAATTGGGGAAGTTCTTTACATGATTACAAAATATGGAACAAACACTGAATGAGGAAAAGGAATTCCGCTGAGATATGCAACAGCAATATAACATGCTGCAACAAGAATGGAAGGATGGATGGTGTAGATGTGCTTTGGTTAAAATGGAACAGCTGATCAGTGAACAGTTCACGGGGTGTACCAGAGCTGGGGAAAAATAGGGCAGTTAGTGGTGACTTTGGGGAAAAATGTTATTTATCAGCAAATGAGTATCCATTGGGAGGTACAACGGACCCCCATGTGATGACACTTCTTCTGATTACATTTTGATGAGTTCAAGCTCATCTGGATGGCGACATGATAACACACCAAATGATGGTTCTCATAGTTGCTCCAAAACCAATTTTCCTGCCTCTTGCAGCAGAACCCGAGCGCCAAGTGAATTTGTCCAGATTGAAAAGTTACCTCCTTTCAGTCATAACAGAAACCTACACGGGTATTTTAAATGTTTCAAATTTGCTGTGGAAGGGGCTACTGATCAATTAAAAGCGAAGTTGGTACTGTCCTCTTTAGATGTGGAAAACGCCGACCAAGTGACCTGCTATCTTCCAGATAGCTCAGAGTCTTATGCACAAGTAATAGTGATCGTTATCTGGCTGTTGGAGGCGCTAACAAGATGTCTCAATGGAAAGCCAAATTTATGACTATACAGGTTAACTAAAATGAGACCTTGTCAGAATTCGCCAAGTGGTATTTGGCGGGAGCTCACATTCTACTTGGGGCTAATATTTTAACCACTGAGGATGTAGGTATAGCAATGATGGCGGCAGTCAAACCATATCAGGAACTATATAATGCTACGTCTCTTGTGTTGGATGAAGATGACAGACTTATTTGATTTGTGAATACCTTACATCAACTCTCCACCACGATCAGTGCCCCCAACGTAGCCTGAAATTTCTCTGCTGTCTCCGCTCCAACCTCTTCAGGATATAGGCCGCAGTGACTGGGTTATCAGCCGCTGGAACGTGTTCATCCCTCATATGAGTCATTGGACCCTTTTTGGCCCGTGTACGCTTCTCCAGTTCATCCATGACCTTAGAACTATACCAGCAACTTCTGACCTTGTCCTTGCGCCACAAGCTATATACGTGAACCTTTTATTAACAATTGCTTCCAGTGCAGATGAAGAGGGAATTATGTGGGAAATTGCCCTAGCAAAACACAAATTTATACAATGCCAACTGGGAAAATTGATCAGTGAAAAGCTTGAGTGGAGTAGAGACGGGACGCTCTACCTCCGCTGAGTCCAATTTACTTGTCCCTAACAATTACCAAACATCTTTTTGGGTAGAAATCAAACCTCAATCAGATGATTTGTTATACTGCAGCTTTTGTTGGATACCACTGCTTCCGCTTTCAAGAGTAAAAGTTCACCCATAGCCCCAAGTTCTGCCAAGACATGCAGAAGCCATATTAGTGGCAGATCCTGGAGCAGACTGGCACCAGCAACGCAAATCCCTCGACAAACATCACCTCATTAGTAGGGGTTAATGTAGCCATTCTGGTGGAGAAAATTACTAGTGAGTATCCTTAGGTCGGCAAGAGCATTTCCTCCTTTTTGAGTAACACAAAGCCCTTGGACGTACATGTAATAAACACTGATGGCTCTTCTTACTTGGTATATACTTACTGCAACATTTTCATTCAAAACACAAAAATCCGCGCTATCATAGACACGGGAGCACCTGTTAACATAGTTTCCACCTGGTTGGTGGCTAAACTTATGTTGAAACTGGATGTGGACCATTGAGTAGTATACGGAATGTGGGAACGCATAGAACTGTGTCTGAAGGAGCATATAGCGTGTTGCTTTTACGATTTGGGTCAGTCCAGCCGTCCACTACAGCAGTGGTTTTACCAAATAACCACTAAGATATGTTAATTGGTGCGGCTTTCATGAGGAAATTTAGCGTTGTGATAGATATGGTGGAGGAAACTCTTACTATTTTAGGCCAACAGATTACCGTATATTTTTCCTCTTGTGGAATCCCAATGGATCCAGTCCGCTCTAATCAAATCAATCTAGCATACAGCAACGGAGTGATTCCTGTTCATTATCAACAACTGAGTAAGTGGACCAGGACTCTCCCCAACCAGATATATGTTTACAAAGAGTTTATGCTTTGGGCAACGTGCGCTTTGAGCCTACCATCTGGACACCAGTGCATAGTAGGGACTAGCTTGAAACCGATGTCCCTAAAGGGCTTTATGGAGAAGTTATAGCGCCTCACCAGAATCGCAGCTTGAACCACATGTGGCTCCAGGGTTACTGCTACCTGGGAATGGTGAGGTGAAAGTGCTGCTAGCGAACTTACAGAAGAAGGCAATAATGATCCAGCAGCACCAAGTGGTGGCTTACCTACATTTAGTCCCTGTAGAGGAAGTTCGTCATATTCATGATTTTAATTCATGGGAGGATCTCAGACTACTGTCAAGCTCATCGTTTGGCATACTGACTGTGGTTCTGTGGGAAGCGCTCATGGGATTATTGGTGGAATAGCAAGATAAGGCTATGGCGTTGTTTGAAAAGTATCAAGATATTTTTTCACATGACAATCATGATTTGGGGTGCGCTCAAGGGGTGGTACACCAGATAGATATGGGTGATCACCATCCCATTCAGTTGCAACCTACTAGACGTTCAAAAGTGGCGAAAGAGGTTGTCTCCAACTAAGTGGATAAACTTATCGTACAAGGAATGCTAGAGTCATTGTTGGGTTTTGGGGGAGGAACTACAACCCAATCCCTAATAATAGGGCCTTAAAGCCCCCAGCGAGTTAAGAGGCCATCAAGGCCCAAAGAAAAGCTAAAAATGGAAAAGAAATTGTAAAAAATGGTAAATTTATTGAAATGATCCTCGAGGTATTTATAGAACCTCAATAAATTGGGAACAGGTGGATTTGGCATTGATTGCCAAAGCTGAGGGAAGATAAAAATACAAGGGGATTGGGCACATCCTCGGCATAAGACACCAATGCGCTCAAAGGGGAAAATGATTGGCCAGCATCCTCAGCATTAGTCACCAGTGCCAAATTTAAATTTAATTAATGGGGCCAAGCCCTGATACTTTGGATTGGGCTTACCCCAA
>JAKSZP010011122.1:0-50939 GCA_022478985.1 Massospora cicadina
CACCAACTACCCAATGAAGGAGTTGATTTCAGGCCTGAACTCCTGTTTGGTAATGGCCAAACAGCGTTTGGCAGCCTGGCAGATCCTAAATTGGGTATTCAAATTGGGTAAGCACAGTGGGCTGGACTACCAGCACAAAGAATACCCTATATATGCTGAACCGGAAGCAGATATAGCCCACCAGTACTATGAATGTGCTGTGTTCAAAAAATACTGGTCTATGATATGTTATATCCTATCAGGAGAACAATTGCCACCAGGAATATATCCATTGCAGGACCTTTTCTTCACAAAAACCCTGAGAACAGCTCCAATCTAACTACAAGCCTTTATTTACCATTATTGTGTATGGGTAATTCACTATGCGCTTGTTGCTAAGGTTTTGAGCAACAAGCGCCCCTACCACAAAGGTTTGGTATTGAAGACCATTTGGATTATTTCCAATCAGCTCTGTCAGATCTCAAAATTTTTGCGCCTAATCCCCAGGTGTTATAAAGCCACACGTTTGGCTTTCCCTACTGGATTGCTCATCCTATGCGATGCGGCAACTAATTGACTGAAAATCAAATAGCCTGTAAGCCTGCTGATGCTAGAACCATGGCTAGCAATGGCGATCGATGATCAGCAATGGTCAGAGATGCTAGAACTCTAGCGGCCCAAACCCCCAGTCCTTTTTACCCTTAGCTGAATTGTCTGGTTTCCGCCCTCCCCTCTTACTTTCCCTTAAAAATTTATTTTAAATAAACTATGGAGTTCAAAAAAATGCTAGTTGATTTAAATCCAGGTTTCGAGTGCAGGTTTCGAGTTCGAATCCTATACTGGCTAGCAAAATTCTCGGTGTGGTATATTTGTCCCAAGGTTGACCCACCTCAAATAATTTTTTTAGTTGATTTAAATCATATATTTGTTCCAGATCAGTCTAAGGTAAAAACTTCAATTGAGTCCAGCTTTGTGATAGTTTACTATTAAGCTAACTATGAATCTATAATATTAATATTAATAAATATCTACAATAATAGCTAAAACTAATTTTACACTTAGTCTTAGTCTTTCTATTTACTAAAAATATCTGTAACTAAAGTTACTAGCAATCTACATATTTATAAATGATGTTCTCGGTCCGCCTATACTAGTTAAATTTTATTTCGAAATATTTAAATTTTTGGACTTTACTTGTAATTTCGATCAAGTCTTGTTCTTGTTTGTGAATGGGCAAGCAAAGATAGAAGATTTGAAAATTATTGAGACATGAATTCATTACATAACTTTAACAGGATTGGATAATACTAATAGAATATATCTTAGAGATAGGTAATGTACTTTTACACACTAAGGTAAAAATTCAGAATCTAGAGTCGAAATTATTCATATTTATTTCGCATCATCCTGACTAAAATATTTTTTTAGTCTGTGACTTCTGCAGATGGTGGCAGATATCTTTTTCTTAATACTAAAATTTTGAAGACATTTGACTTCATATAATAATATTGCTAATTATCATATTATCACTTAATCAATCACCTGATAAAAATTGTCATAAATATCTTTATAATGAATCTTCTAAAGTTGGTGGGCAGGTATAAATGATTCATTTTAGGATATTTAATTGAAAATTAATTGCCTTTTAGTGCATGGAGCCAATTTGTGCGGGTTTTAACTAGGCTGGCAATAAACTAAATTTGTGTTTAAATCCGAGATTGTTTACAAATTGGGTGCAGCTGAATGGGCGCATCTTTCCGAGCCCTTCTATTCAATTTGGAGCAAATATTATTATATTAGTACAATAGTCTTCATGTATAAAGTTGATGTGTAGAAACCGGTAAAGAATTCCGAAGTTTCATGATTTATTCTTTAGGTACGGAAATGTCTAAAAATTACCCCTTGCAGGGAATGGATTGGAATTAATTGATTAAACAAAAACAAGCTCGATATAAAAATTAGGGTTTGTTTGAGAGATAAGCAATGAAATTACCAGGTTTATTAACTTTGGTGCCTTTATTCTCAGCTCATCAAATCATTCAACCTTCATCTAATTGTCGCATGCTTTCTGGAGGCCTCGTCAGTGATTGTGGATTGGCTACTGATGTTTTTAAAATCCACAATTACTACTTTGAGAAGAAGCCACGTCTTGGAACCTCTACAAAAGCCCACTTGATTGGAGACCTTCAAAGTACAATTGCCAAAGGGGCAAAAGTTTTTATCAGCGTTAAGTATTACAACTTTGAAATTTTGAAATTTCAACGGGATCTCTGTCAAGCTGCATTGGACCTTGGAACTGGGTACAGTTGCCCTATCCCTCCTCAGCGCTTTAATATGAGTATATCCTTTCCTTCTTTCCCTTTCCCTATTCTTGGGAAATACGATATGACTTTCACCGGCTTCTCCCACACCAAAGCTCGCATTTTCAAAGTCATCCTTCATATAACTATCTGAACTATTATATAAACTCTACAACAAATTTATTTTTTGACTACAAAGCCCTTCCTAATTATATGTACACTACACTTAATTAAGTAAGATTTAAAACTAAATTCCAAATTGGAAAGTGCCATCTCGTGCACTAATTATTACTTGGAGAGCTCAAATGTGTTTTATCGCTCGTAACTTAAATTGAAGCCAAATTTGCTCCTTATTTAAGTTTTCGAAATTTAAAAGATTATTTAAATTTTAAATTTTATTTGAGGTGGGCCGACCTGGGGACGATACCGCACCTATTAAGGGGAATCGAAGAAATGGGAAAGGAGGATAAACCCCAGAAAACCTCCATGCGCGGCGTATGATAGGCCAGGAACTCCATGGACCGCCTTTGCTATTCGCTATCTCGGTTTGGGGCATTGGTGCGCAACACCAACACAGTCATAATCGTCCCCTGCCCAAAGTTCATTACCGGGATCGAATTCGGGGAGGCAGTGGAGTACGTACTGCCACTGGGGTATCCTCCCCTATTAATATCTATATATATAAAACAAAGTCGTGTTAGTTACACCATTTATAACTCAAGAACGGCTGGACCGATTTTTATGATCTTTGCTTTGTTGGATTTGTCTCCGCCCCGAATAGCAGAATAACTATTAAAACATGGGAAAAATATAGTAAAATAAAAAGTTTTATATTTAACAAGTGAAAATCCTATATATACTTAGATGGTATTCGCTATATTGTTACAGCTGAGCAGTTTGATATTCAGCTGATTTGATATTTTAAATGGTTTTGTTAAGTGGTTAGTGGTCATTCGGGTATTTAACAAGTTTATCTAAATCAAAACTTTGAATCAAAACTTCAATTGATTTTAAAAATACCTCCTCTAGCATAATCGGCTCAGCTTTTGGCTCTAAACTTCAACTCTATAAAAGGTCAGTTGTTCGAAACTTGGCATAATCTATATATATAAAAGCAAATGTGTGCATGTGTGTGTACGTGATGCCCAGCCAAAACTAGAGCATGTAGAGCTCTGAAAGTTTGGCTATAGGTGGACGGTAGGGGGTCCGTGTGCACCTCGGAGCCGGAATTTTAATTTTCATAGTAAAATAAAAAGTTTTATATGTAACAAGTGAAAATCTTATATGTTTTTAATGGAAATCGGTATATTGTTACGGCCGAGAAGTTTGATATTCGGTTGATTCGATAGTTTAAATGGTTTTGTCGAGCGGTTGGTGGTTTTGGGTTGATTAATAAGCTTTACGGTTCTAATAAAGCAGTTAGTGATTAGTTGATTTAATAAAATTGATTGGTTTTGGTAAGTAGTTGTGATTTTGGTTGTTTCGATACATTTAGTTTTGGTTTACGATGCGGTTGATGATTGGTTGATTTTTAATCTAATGGTTTTAGCTAAGTGGTTTAGTGGTTTAGTTAATTCGATAGGTTTAATTGGGTATGGCTGAATGGTTGGCAAATTTATATTGATTAAGTATAATTTGATTACTTATTTTTATCGATAACCATCTACAAGTATAAAAATTATGAGATTATCAGATGAACTTCAAGCCCAAAAACAAATCTGTGTTAAACTGGGTATCAACAAGAATTAATCTTAAATTTTATTTATAAAAGAATCAGTATGTTTTATTTAACCGAGGCAAGCCGACCGGGGGACAGGCATTACCGAAAGAAAGAAACGACATGAAACCTGAACAGGGTCAACTCCGTCGAAGAAAGTTTTTCCACATCCGGATCGGGACTCAAATTTTTCTGGTTACGTCATGGGTAAGGTTTTCGTGTTATTAGACCTACTAACCGCCAATAGCTTCCTTTGGCTGGCACCCCGATCGATGTGCGAAGGGCGGGAATCGAACCCGCAACCTTCAGGTTGGTAGCCGTACGCCCTTACCGACTCGCCTTCCACCCCCTAAGAATCAGTATGTTAATTTGTTTATATAGATGCATTATCTCGAGCAAATAACCAAAAATCACCAAACTTGGCACAAGTATTCTATAAAGTTTGGGAACAGAATGCTAATATGTAATTGTTTAATATAATCATATAAATTTAAACATCAGTTCTATATAAGATCTAGAACGTATATTTCTAATGGTAATTATCTAGCAATTTGGCTGTGTATTTTCATATTCATTTAATCCAATAGTTTCATAGGCTTTGATATTTAGTTGGTAGTTTTTGGCTGTTTTGTAAGTTCAATAATTGTTTTTGCTGAGTGGTGGTTTATTTTTTGGTTGATTCGATAGGCTCAATAGTTTCAGATAAGAGATTGATGGTTTAATTAATTTGGCAGACTTAAATGATTTTAGCTAAGTGGTTGGAGGTTGGAATTTTTAATAGGTTTAATTGTTTCTGAACTTATGATAGCTATCTGCCAATATAAAAGCTAAAATAATTTAGAATCTGATTGATTTGATAAGTTTATTTTATTTGGCCGAGTGGGTTGATGGTTTTTGGTCGAATTGATAGGATACAGTTTAGCTTTGGGGGTGATTAATTATTGGTTGATTTTGATAAGTTCAGTTAGTTTTAGCTGAGTGGTTGGTCTTTTTGGTTGCTTCGATTGAGCAATTAAATTTAGCCGAGTAGTTATTGCTTAACTATATATAAAATCTAAATTAATCAATTCGAATCACCTGAAATTCTATAGACACCGTAGCGAAGCACGGGTAACTCCGCTAGTTATTTATAAAAGGCAACTTTAATCCAAATTCTTAAATGATCTTATAGTTTCTAGTATTATTAAGAAGTTGATTAGAATTATTAGTTCTAAGGTGTGGCCCTAATTATATAAAGATCATCTTTCACTTTTGCACATAATTTCTCTTTCTAAAATCACATTAGGACATATTATTTAAGCAGCATCACATTGGTGTTCTTCTAAACTAACAGATAGTTTTTTATTATATATATTTATAGATCATTATAGTAAATAGTATACTTTTTAGCTCGCTTTAAAATTAAAGATCATAAGAAAGAACTATATAATTAAAGATAAGCTACAACTTCTAGATATCACAACTTTAAATCATTTTTAAGATACATGATTTTATGCTTTATAACATGAGCATTGCCATTATGTTTTATGGGTAGGCCTCAATCAAGACAGATGTAGCTATATGTCTAAAGGGAATTATATATTAAGGTTTTTAAGGATTATTGATGAGAATATATAGTTTTACTTATATCATTTGTTTGAGATAAGCCAACCAGGGGACAGACAGTACCAAAGCTTAAAGGCAAAAACTAACAAAATCAACCAAAAAATGAAACGCCCAAAACGAGCAGATCAGCAGACCCACACAAGATGAAAAATAACCAACCAGGTGGGACAGCGGAGAACTGCTTATCCAACCATGGTAGAAGGAAAGGGGGATCAGAAGACTGCTTTTTGGCACAGGCATAGGCATGCCTGGCCTAAATTAAGGCAGAAAGCAGAGATGTGGGACATCTGTGGAATGAAGTTTAAGAAATTTAAAGATAGGGTTAATAGTTTCCAACTGGGCTCTGAAGATGGCCATAACATAGTCAGCAATGTGATATTCAGCTTGGGAATAGATATCAGGTAAATCCAGAAAAGCCTCTGCATTGTGGGGTGGACTGACATATCTGTGCAGAATATTGCTTTACAAACTATTTTTAAGTGCAAACAATGTAGCCTTGTGAAGCTTGTTAATTTCAGCTTTTGCAGTGCATAGGAAATTGGGAGAAAGGCAAAAGGGTAAACCATAATTCAGGATGCCAACTTATTTAAAAGCTGCAGTGCAGAGATGCTGATGAGCAGGTGAGGCAGCTGCAGCCAGGGTAATTTGATAATTGCTTAGTAATGGCTCAGCATTAGTTTTAGGAGTATAATGATTGGGTAAACTTTTCTTTCTTGTTGCAAACACTTTTGCAACCTATATAATTCAAGACTGAATCTAGTTTGATAATCTCACAGAGGAGATTAGTCTGCGCCCATGTCAGGGAGCAGTTGGGCAAGCAAGGTAAGAGGAGCAGGTGGAAGGCCCGCAGCCTCCAACATTCGAAAACGCCCTGGAGAATCTGGCGGAATAGACAAAAATCTTAAAAAACTGGTGGTCACAATTTCCCCGGAGATACTCGCATGGCAAGCATGATGCAACCAGTACATCAACACATCACACTCCCAGCCACTTTCGTCGGTGGAATTCGGAGTCTGTGTGTATCTGGACATCCAAAAAATGGCCTTATGGGAAAAATTTTGTGAAGATGTACACAAAGTTTTCTCGACCGTGGTATACATTGCACCTCACTCCATGTCACGCAGTTGGCTGGACCTAGGTTTTGAAAGCAAAAAAGCAGCAGATGAAGCTGCAGCGGTGCACATAGTGGTTGACCTCCCTGAAGGGCAATGGGTCGTTGAAACCAAATGCACCAGATGGACAAAATCAAACCAAATTTTCCTCACATTTTACTTTTTTCCTACTACGGTAAAATGTGACATTTTGGAACAACACCTGAAAGATGGTCTCGCTGTATATGGCGAAATACAATCTTTCAAAATGCAACACTTCATGCTGATGCCACACCTGTGCACTGGCAAAGCCATCACAGTTCTGACCCCAACTGAGGAGATCACAAAGGACCTAACCCAGATCCTGCATTCCACTTTTATTGATATTGCAGGGCATACCACCCACCC
Source organism: Massospora cicadina (assembly GCA_022478985.1). Taxonomy (NCBI): domain Eukaryota; kingdom Fungi; phylum Entomophthoromycota; class Entomophthoromycetes; order Entomophthorales; family Entomophthoraceae; genus Massospora; species Massospora cicadina. The sequence continues at coordinate 7,101 of JAKSZP010011122.1, forward strand.
ATTCCAGGTGACCGTGGACAGCGCGCCCCCCATTTGCACCCACTGTGATGCATTCAGCCATAAGGTGCATGCATGCCCCATCAAGGAGGGCATCACATTCCAAGAGCACCCCTTGGCGACCATGGCCAATGGAGAGGCGCACTACGAACCAACTGCAAGCACCAAGGAGGCTTTCCCATGGGGAGCACAAGGCTGCTACCTATTAGTAAAGCTTATCTCCCCGCAGGAGCGGAAGAAGGCCAAGCAGGCCCATAGGGCTGCAGCCAAGGAAGCGGCCAAGGCCACCACCGCTATCCCACACTCACAACACCAGGAGGACATGGAGACCTTCATGGCAGAAGCAACTTGGGAATCCATCATCCAATCAGATTGGGAAGCCCATGCCAAGTGGGCCACTCAATCTGAGGATCCAATGGGAGATTCAATCTCACCCAATCGTTGTACCCAAGCTCCGGTCGAAACCAACTTAAGACCTATCCCAACTGAAAATTTTTTTGACCTGCTCAACGGTGCACCAAACTTGTCCGCACCGCAAAAAATTCATCCGATGTCAGGAAAACAAAAAGTGAAGGCCAAAGCCAATGCAACTCTTTCCACAAAAATCAACAAAAACTCTGATAGTGTTGCTGCTAACACCTGCACTGCTGTGAAAGCCTGTGGGGACCTAGAAGAGGCTGGGGGGCCCAGGGCCCACCCCCTCACACCTAAGGTGCGATGGGGGAAACCTTCACTCTAGGGACATTGAATATCGCTGGACTCAAGGCCTCCCTGTCCTGGGATTGAAAACTGAGTTTTTTACAACACAATTTATCCGTGGATATCCTGGCCATCTAGGTGTCCCACCGTCCACGAGGTTCTGAGGAAGCTTGGAAAACAATGCTCCTCCCATCCCTATCCTTTTGGTCGAAGCACTGTGGGGTGCTAATTCAGAAAAATAATTTTTTCAAATTCACATCCTCAGAAACATTACTAAATGGACAAGTGCTCGTTGTCACCTTCTCTTGGGCTGATGTAGCGCATGCAATCGTCAACATCTATGCCCCAAACGGTGCACACGAGCATCAGGAATTTTTCTCATCAGTCAAATCCATCCCGCTACCCCCTGATTCTTTCCTAGTTGGTGACATGAACTGTTGGCTAACCTCACCAACGGACCAGTGGCCACCCTCACCCCACACCCCACAGGGTCACGTAGAACTACGCATTCTAAAAGCCACCCTTGGGTTAATGGATGCGCTGCTGTGACATGCCCCACTGCTCAAAAACATGACGCGTCCCCACATCCACAACAGCCAATTAAGGTCCATGACCCGCATCGACCTTATTCTAATGCCGGCAAAATTCCAACCCCACATCTCCCACTTCAAAACAACGAAAATGGAATTCTCTGACCACCAACTGGTCTTGATAACCTACCACCTACCTGTCACAGTTGCTAAGGCCCCACATTGGTGCAAAATCCACCCCCCGAGCTTGCGTCACCAGGATTTTCCACGTGGGTGGAAGAGGCAACTTTGGCAAAATCGTTTGTTGCACCATTTTGCGTGGACCCCATTTCCACATGGGCAACTTTCAAAGAGGACACCATCTACCACTCTCGCCATCTCTCCTCCAGATGCTCATGAGCCACATCGGCAGTTATCTCACATGCTCTGGTGGAATTGGCACTCTTGGAGTCCAACATTCCAGCTACAGGATACAGCCCTGCATGGGGCCAGAAGTGGGCGGAGGCAGCCACCCACCTCAATGCACTCAAAAGGCAACACAAACATCAGGTTTGTGTTCAATACAGGGCCACATGCATCACAAAAGGTGACAAGTGCACCACATATTTCTTTAAAAAAATTTTGCACCACACCAGAGTGTGGCCTGCATACAGATGCAAAGATTGGATAATTATATTGCGGATACACTGGCTGAAGTGGCAATCAAAATGTAAGAATATTACTCTGAGTTATACTGAGCTGAACCAATTCAGCCGGCTGAAGTGGCGGAATTTCTCAACCAAGCTCATATCTGCACCATTTTCTGATACCCAGAAATAATGAATTTAATTACTCCAAACAAATTATGGACAGCCATTCGTGGTGCGCCAAACTGAAAATGCCCAGGCCCAGATGGCATTCCATATGAGTTCTACAAAAAATAGTTCAAATATATATCCCCATTGCTGCTCGCCTCACTTAACCAAAGCCTGTTGGAAACGCGCCTCCTACCAGGAGGACATGAGGCCTTTACTGTCACACTCTTCAAGAAAGGGGATAAGCTTGACTTAGCCAACTGGCGCCCCATTTCTCTAACAAACACAGACACCAAAATTTTAACAAAAATCATGGCTAACCATTTAGGGACTGTAGCATCTGCCACCATCTCCCCAGAACAATTCGGTTTCATCCCCAGAAGGTCGATTTGGGATAACGTGCACTCTGTGGCTAATGTGTGTCAGTCCACAGCCTCTGGGGCACTGGTATTCTTGGACCAACAAAAGGCCTATGATAGAGTAAACTGGGAATACCTAAGGGCCTGCCTCCATCAATTCCACCTACCCCCCCGCTTCATCAACTGGGTGATTCTGCTCACGGAATCTGCAACAATGGCAGTGCGTGGCCCAGGCTTCCTAACGGAAGTAGTCCGCCCTCAAAGCGGCTTGCAACAAGGGGACCCCCTCAGCCCACTCTTATACAACTTCAGCCTTGACCCACTACTGCGAAATGTGAATGCCCAAATCACTGGGGTCCATGTGCCAGGCCAAACCCCAGTCAAGATGATGGCATTTGCAGATGACTGCGTGGTGGGGGTGTCTAATAATAAAGATGCACACGCGCTTGAAGCCCTCATCCAGGAATATTCCCGGGTAAGCAACGCAGCACTGAACGCCTCCAAAACTGAAATCATCCTCCTTGGTCAGTTTCAGAACTGCTGGGCCCCAGCAATTAGTTCCCAACCTGGCCCATCTGCTCGCCCACATCCACGCCTTACTAACTCAACACACACCGCTCCACTGGTGCTCCCCTTCGTGCCACGTCCTACCATAGGACCGGTGCGCCATCTGGGCATGTGGATGGAGGCAGGTGGATATGCGTCAGCAGTAATGGAGTGCCATATACTGGACAACGTGATGAAGCAAATTGCCTCTCTCAGAGCCCACCCTACTACCCTTACTGGCAGGGTTGTTCTAGCCAACTCTATGCTCCTATCCAAAGTCTGGTTTGGAGCCCACGCCATCCCCTTCTCCCCAAGCTTCTTCAAATCCCTGTATGCCTTGCTGCAAGGATGGCTTTGGTCAGGCCGCCCTCCACCAGTATGGCTAGAGGTCATGTTTGGCCCTCATCATCAAGGTGGCATGGGCCTGCTTGACTTCAAAGCCCATGCTGCAAAGATCCTGGGCACCTGGATCGCGGCCGTCACTGCTCCTACACTCCCATCCCAACATTGGTCCCTCGCGGCCCGCTCCAACTTCTCCTGAGCCTTGGGCCTGAACAATCCATCAAACCCCCACTCCCTGATGAAATACCTCGCATCACACACATTGGCCACAGGTCCTCACAGGACTAAAACCTACTACAAACGAATCCTACTCTCCATGCGAAGCGCAGAGTGGAGAATTTGTATTAGCGGACATACAACCTGAAGAGGCCGCCCCTCTCCTCAGTTCACACAAGAGGTACAGGGGCTACCCATCCATGATGGCGTGATCCCCATTCGGCCCCATGTCCTATCCAGGGTGGACTACCTGGACATGATGGACATCCCTTATTCCATTGAGACCTAAAAAACTATCTGGAAATACGCACACCATCCTCTGTTGCAGCCTCAAGTCTGCTCCCATGTGTGGCGCTTCCTGAGGCGGGTGTATCATACAGCTGAGCGCTCTAACGCTTTACACTCATCCTGTGTCGTGTGTGGCCAGTATGGAACGCTGTTCCACCGCCTGGAGAAGTGCCCCACCTCTAAAGTGATATGGCGCGAAGTTCAACGTCTGCTGGGCCAGGATCAAACGCATCCCTTCAGTCTGTCAAGAGATATGTTTGCTCTATCAATGGCCTCCTCCCTTCCACCCTCCCTCCATGCTCTGGTGGTTGCAATCGCCATGTGGACCATCCACACGATCATCTTAGATGCCATCACAGGCTCCACCCCCACCCTCCCAGAAACTGTCCACAGATTCCGGTCTCATTTGGTGGACCACTTTCAAGCATGGATGTTTGGATACCTCCCACCGCGTCACCGACAGCTGGTCTCCTCCTGGTTCCCAGTCTGGTTCATCAAATCAGACCCCTTCCTCCACATGTGCTTAATAGTGGCTACGGCTCCTTCACACGTTCCATCACCCTCCCCATAAGTGGCGTTCCCGCTGGCAACAAGAGATAGCATCGCTTCTCTGGGGTGCCTCCCCTGGTACTAAGTTTGTCTGTCCTGAGTCATATTCGGAAGTGTCTGTCCCATGGTCGGCCTTCCCCACAATAAATTAAATAATGCTTGGGTATGTTTGTGTATTAAAATCGTTGTTCAGAAATTGATCAAAATTAGTTTTTTTAGCTGAGGCTAGAATAGTATTGCCTGACTTAGTAACCTCATCCAATAATTACCAAGGATTTTGGTTAAATTTAATGAGGGCATTGTCATAAAATTGATTTTGATTGAGCAGTTGAGGTGAAGGTCAGGTGTGAGTGGGGGTCCAAGCATCCTCCCAATTGGTCAGATCTAAATTAGGACCTTGAGGGTGATTGGTGGACTGGATGGTGGCACATTTCTCAGTAGAACTTCCAGTCAAGTGAGTTGGGAAGGTGGGGGCAACAAAAATCCCTAATCAAATGATGGTGGCTCAGTGCTAAGGGTAGAGATGGTGATAGGATTAGTGGTCTGACAACAAAACTTTTTAGAGTGGTCTAAATAAAAGCAGAGGGGACAAATTTGTTGACCACTATTGACGCAAGCCCAGAAGAAGTGGTCCTTTACTGCAGCAATATGAGCACGCAGGGGATCTGTTGGGCAGTAGTGGGATAGTAGGGGAAAATGGTGGCAGTGGCATGGGGTGCTGCAAGGTGCTCCTCCCCACTTGGGATGGTGAACTGAAGATTGGGGTTGTGCCATAGGACAAAAGTCCCAACATCAACTCCTCATACAAAATTTGGTGTGGGAGATGTGAAGGGAGGTTTTTGAATGACACTACTAGCATGGTGTTGATTGGGAGGCAAGTACAAGTGGTGGGTATGGGGCACTTTTATATATTAATGGTGTTGCCACTGCTGGAGCGGCACCCTCTTATGAGGGAAACTAATGTCAAAATAGCCCTTAAAAGGGTGGAAGTTGATAAAGCCAGCTGGCACAAAAGCTGCAGTGGTGAGATTAATTATCACTTTGTTAGTATATGGTAATAAATGCCTGTATTCAATGAGGAGGCAAAAGCAAATATTCAATTGAGGGAAGGCATGAGGGTGTGAGCAAATCAGGTGGTTGCGTGTGAGATGGAGAGATAAGTTTTTGGAGGGATATAGTAGCCAGTCAAGGTTGGCAGGCTGGACAAACCAGTCAAAATGCATTTTACAGCAGAGCATAAATTCTGGTGCATTTTGCCGCTGCCCCATATTGGAGCAGCAGTTGGTAGGGCCATGGACATTAATGGAATGGTGGCGCAGTGAATCAGATTTAGATAAATTACAGTTTTTACAAAAAAAAATGCTCAAAAGTGGGATTGAGCAGAAAAAAACTAACTAGTTTTACTTATATTTAAACTTAAACCATATATTTTGATCCTTTCCTATATTCATATTTCAGAAAAAGGGGACGGGTGTATTTTTTGTCATCTGTAGATTCCAACTTATGGTGATTAAATGCTCAAACAGTGGGTTTGGCACATCAGCTGTATCAATCTATGATTTAAGATGACGATATAATTATATGTGCAAAAACAAGGCTATGATATGATCAGTTATAGGTATAATTTAAATATACTAGGCTCATGTAATGCATTTGCCTCATTTAATCTATTTAAAATGGCAGAAAACTTTCTTTGTCTGTTCTTTGCATATCTTGGATTTAGATCAATATAGAGCTTTTGCTTTATATTTATTGAACAATCAATGGTTTTTTATACTTCTTAGGATCTATTTTCATACCACACCAAAAAATATTACATAAATTTTCTCTCACCCAATTATATTAAAATAATTTTTTGGATGGAAGATTTATTATGGGGATTTTCTATCTAATAATTATGTGTGGTCTGGAAATATAAAATGAATTTAGTATGTAATTCTATATTTTATATATTTTTCATCTATCATTTTATTTTTTGAGCTCATCTAAAAGGTAGCAGATGGACTTTTCTTTCTCGTTGTAATCACTAATTGCAACTGATTTGATTCAAGCCTAGGTAAGTTTGATAATCAATATGATGAGATGAGTGTGCACCTGACTTTGGGTAAAGGTTGGGTAATTGTAGTAAAGGGCACAGGGTCAGTATTTGCACCATCCAAAGTTTTTAAACACCCCAGCAACACCGGTGGCCAAGATAAAACAAAGAAAACAGCAGTGAATATTTTGTCAGAGATTTTAGCCTGGCAAGCAAAATGCAACCATTTCATCAAATCTCTGCATTCCCAGACCCTGTCATCAGTGGACCATGGGGTTCAAGTTATCATGGATATAAATTTAATGACACTTTGGTAAAAGTTTTGCAGTGATGTGTGCAAAAACTTCCCAGATGCTGTATATGTTGCACCGCACACTATGACCTGTGGATGGTTGCATCTCAATTTTGAATCCACGCAAGCAGTGGACGCCGCTGCACAGGTGCACGTGGTGGTTGATCTCCCAGATGGTCAACAGGTGGTCAAAATAGAGCATTCATTGGACTAAACTCAACCAAATATTTATCACTTTTGACCTCCTCCCCACAATGATGAAGCGTGTAGTGCTGGATCACCACCTCTCAGTTGGGCTTAAAAGCTATGGGGAACTTCACTCTTTCAAAGTGCAGCGCTTCACACTTATGCTGGAGCTGTGTATGAGCAAAGCAATTGCAGTGATTACCCCATCTGCGGTCATCATGGAAGGCTTAATCCAAATTCCCCACAACGCTGTTTTAAATATTGATAGTCAGGAATCACACCCATTCCACATTATGATGGATAGCACACCCCCTATCTGCACCTTTTGTCATGCTTTTGGTCATAAGGCGCACACCTGCTCTTCCAGAGAGGGAATCACTCAAAACGAAATCTTCTTCAATGCAATGGGAAGCTCTAACTCCCATTATGAACTGGCCACTGACACTGACGCCGCCTTCCCATGGGATGCGCAGGGGTGTTACATTCAATTAAAACATGTGTCCCCACAAGAGCGCAAAAAAGCCAAAAAGGCCCATAGAGCAGCGACCAAGGCAGCAGCGTTGGAAGCATCCATGATCCAACCTGCCCAGACCCAAGCTGACATTGAGTCATTTGCAGTGGAAGTGGCTCAATAATTTGCTCACCAATCAGATTGGACCCACCAACCTGTGGAACAAATGTTCAAGTCAGATTCACCTGCGCAAAGTTACTATGCACCAATAAAAACCAATTTACTGACCCAATCTCCTCCCTGAGTTTTTTTTAATCTCTGTTGGTGCACTTCAGGAGAACATCAAACTGAAAAGTCAACCCAAATCAAAAACACCAAGCCCAAAAAATAAACCCACAATGAAGGTAATCCTTAAGGACAATTATACTCTGCCAGTGACCCGTGTACAAAACAAGACGGCTGAGAAACCTGGAAAAGCAGCACAGGAAGGTCAAGGGGGCCCTTCCCATTGCACCTAGGTGCAATGGGGGATCCCTCACAATAGGGACGTTGAACATCGCTAGACTCAATGCCTCACCGTCCAGGGCTAGGAAACTGAGTTTTTTTTAATATAATTTACCTGTGGATATCCTGGCCATCTAGGAATCCGCTGTCCACACAGTGCTGAGGACACATGAGCAAACATGCTCCTCCCCTCCCTTTCCTTTTGGTCGCTGCACTGTGGGGTGCAAATATGCATGACCCATAGCTTTAAATTTATATCCAAAAATTCATATTTTGATGGTCATGTGCTGGTTGTGTCCTTCTAATGGGATGATTAAGTGCACGCAATTGTTAATATATACGCCCACAACCTGTGCATGGGTTCACCAGGATTTCCTCTAAGCTTTTAATTTCCTCACTCTCCCACCTGATCCATTTATGGTGGGCTGCCTGAACTGCTGGGCCAACCCAGCCACCAACCACTTGTCTTCAACGCCTACCCCCACTTGGGCACATTAAAAAACACGTTCTAAAAGACATCTTGGGGTTATTTGATATTCTCCCCAAGAATGCACCGTTGATACCCAACATGTCATGTCCCCATGTGCACAATGGTCAGATAAGGTCTATGTCCCACAATGACCTTATGCTTGCCCCATTGAACTTTTGCCCCCAGATTGTGCACTTTACAACGATGGAAATCAATTTCTCTGACCACATGATGGCATCAATATCCTTCACATTACAAACCCAGCGGCACAGGTGCCAAAGTGGTGCAAACTTCATCTGGCAAGATCACGTTGCCCAGGTTTTCCTCATGGTGGATACTAAAAAGTCAGCACTGGAGTTTGCCACACCGTTCTGTGTGGACCCACTTACTACTGGTCAACCTTCAAAGCGAACACCATCCTTCAGGAACGCCACCCCTCATTACGTCACTCACAGGCTGCCTTAGCAGTCATTAAGTGCACACTTGCATAATTGGACCACCTGGAGTCTAATTTCCCTGCTGCATGATACAGCCCAGATTGGGGTCGTAAGTGGGCAGAAGTGTCTGCTTATCTCAACGCACTGGTAAGAAAACACAAACATTACGTTTGTGTTCAGTTCAAGATAAAAAATATTATGGCAGGTGACATTTGCTCTGCATATTTTTTCTGCAAATTCTTTGCGCTATGAAAGAGCTTGACTTGAACAAAGGTAAGGCAGCTGGACCACTACATTGCATAAACTTCATCTGAATTGGCAGTCAAAGGTTGAAACTTTCACTCTAAATAGTATCAATCCGATCCAGTTGATCCAGCAGAAATTGAAAGAGTTGCTCGATGGCACACATATCCACACCGTTTCCTGATACCCAAAGTTGATGAATTTAATCATTTAGGACAAACTATGGTATGCCATTCATGGTGCACCGCACAGGAAGTGCTCAGGTCCAGATGGGATTCTGTATGAGTCCTACAAGAGATATTTTAATTATTTCTCCTCCTTGTTGCTTGCCTTAACGAAAAAGTGTCTGTTAGAAGCGCGCCTCCTTCTTGAGGTTCAGGAGGACTACATGATAACGCTGTATAAGAAAGGGGATAAGCTGGATTTGGCAAACTGGTGCCCCATATCACTTACTAATACAGATACTAAGTTATTTACTAAAATTATGGCCAACCTTCTAGGAGAAGTTGCCTCTGATGTAATCTCCTCTGAGAAATTCAGTTCATCCCTAAGTTATCAATATGTTACAATTTACACACCATACCCAACGTTTGCCAATCCACCGCTACTGGGGCGCTTGTGTTCTTAGACCAACAGAAAACTTATGATAAGGTCAATTGGGATTGTTTCAAAGCCTGCCTCCACAAGTTCCACTTCCCTCACCAGTTTATTAATTGAGCGATGTTGCTCACGGAATCTGCCACAATAGCTGTGCGTGGCCCTGGTTTCCTTACTGATGTGGTTCGCACTCAAAGGGGTCTCCGCCAAGGGAACTCACTAAGCCCGCTCTTGTATAACTTCATTCTCAACCCACTCTTACACAATGTGAACGCATGACTTGCTGGTGTCCATGTGCAAGGCCAAACACTGGTTACGATGCTGGCATTTGATGATGATTGTGTGGTTGGGGTGTCTAACAACCATGATGCACGCGCACTGGAGGCAACTATCTAGGATTAATACAGGGTCATTAACGTTCCACTTAATTCCTCCAAAACTAAAATCACTCTCCTCAGCCAGTACCAAGCCCATTAGTCACCAGCACCCCATAATATACCTGCTTCAGCAGCTAGCTCACATTTTCTCTTGCCCCGCCCACCCCATACTTCCCCACTTGTGCTCCCTTTCATGCCAAGACCCACTGCTGGTCCGGTGCAACATTTAGGAGTGTGGCTGGAGGTGGGAGGGTATGCCTCATCAGTAATGGAGCACCACATCCCTAACAATGTCACAAAGCAAATTGCTTCCCAAGAGCCCACCAGACTACCCTCCCAGGCTGTGTTGTGCTTGACAACTCTATGCTACTATCCAAAGTATGGTTTGTGGCCCACGCTATCGCCTTTTCCCCCTTTATTCAATTTCTTTGTACGCCTTTCTACAAGGGTGGCTTTGGTTAGGCCTCCCTCCCCCTGTGCACCTGGATGTCATGTTTGGCCCATGCCATAGTGGTGGTATAGGCCTGCTCAACTTTGAGGCCCATGCTGCCAAGATACTTGGCTCCTGGATCGCTACAGTAACCAACCCCACACCCCTAGACCAAATCTGGTCAATCGCAGCCCAAACGAATTTTGCCCGCACCCTTGGACTCTAAATCAAACCACCCATATCCTCTGCTAGCTATCTTGCCTTTCTTCCCTCTGATGTGGGCCCACACGGGACGCTGACCCACTTCAAATGTATTATCCTTTCCATGCAAAGCACTGAGTGGAGAATCAGCATCAGTGGACACAACACCCAGAGGGGTCGCCCTACTCCCCATTTCAAGCAAGAAGTCTATGGAAAAGACGCTTTAAACAACCTGTAACCTACGTCTCCACCTTTTTGCCTGTGTAGATTATCTTGACAAGCTGGACATCCCATAATCTCTGGAGACCCAAAAGGACATTTGGTGGTGCACTCACCACCCTCGATTATAACCCCAGATTTGCGCCCATGTGTGGAGATGCCTGAGAAAGGTGTACCGCACTGCTGAGAGGTCCAATGGTTCTTGATCTTCATGCATTATATGCAGTCAATATGGGTCATTAGTCCATTGCTTGGAAGAATGCCCACCATCACAGGCGATCTGGAGGGATGTTATGCGCCTCTTTTTCCAGGAGTGTGAGCAGGCTTTCAGCCTTTCTAAAATTTATTTGCCTTTTCCATGACCACCCCTACCCACCCTTCTCTCCACGCCTAAATTGACTGCGATAGTGCTATAACGATCCACACTATTGTCCTTGACGCACTTTCTGGCACTATACCAATCCTCTGTGAAGAGATGTATCACTTCCACTCTCACCTCACGGACATCTTCTACGCTTGGTTGTTTAGCCACCTGCCATCCCACTAATTCTGGTTGGTGTCATCCTGGTTCCTCATCTGGTTCCTTTTGTTGGACCCTTTCCTTCAATCATGTTCAGTTTTGGCCTAGGCCTCCCCTGTCACTCCCCCTCTTCCTTCCACTGGCAATCCTGCTGGCAACAGGAGGTAGCCTCAGCTCCTCTGGGTGCCCTAGTTTTCTTGGTGTTTTGTAATTAGTGTCTACCAGAAGTGTCCATCCTATGGGCAGTCTTCCCCAAATAAAATTTATAATTTATAATTTAAATGGTCACAGCTTAATAAGGTGAACAAGAAGCTGCATATGCTACTAAAAGCTTGGTAATGAGGTCAAACGTCTATTAGTATAATTTAAAGAGTTAGTCATATTTACCACTTTTATGAGTGCAATACAACATATATTGATCTATCCACTATAAAGATCGCTACATAGCTGAAGCATATATCTTAAGGTCACAGCACTATTTTAACAGTCAAGGAGTTTCCTGACTGCCACATAGTACTAAATTCTCCATTGTAAGGATAGGGTTGAATGTGATGGTTCCTGATCTAAATAGACTTCAAAAAATGGCATTCTGGCTAATCAGATGCCATGAAATCCAATATTATTAATGATGGCAACAAGAAGGGAAATCTTCATGAAGGGAAATTTGGACGACTAGTTACTGCTAAATCCAATAATACTAAATTGGTCAATGAGGAGGGAAATCCTCATTGATGGCGCTCTGCCCAACCAGATAATGCCAAATTAGGTATTGCTAAATCTGTCAAAAATAAAAGAAACCCTAGCAAATGACATTCTGACTAACCAGATGTTGCAACCTCAAATGAGGCTGAACAAGCCTCTCAGAAACAGCAATCTGGCGAATCAGATGCTGATAAAAATCTTTAATATTTAATCCAAAATTTAGAAATAAGGTTATCATTAATAGAATGGGATTTGAAAACAATTTGAAACAAAATGATAAAAATAGAAAAGTTTTGATAATCTCTATGGTCCCCATCCCTTTTTCTTGAACATAAAAAGAAAAGTAAATTGAAGATCAAGTTTCTCAGAATATTCAACCATTGAGAAGATACCATGGACTATGTGGAGAACTTGGCCTGCTCTTCCTCAGTAGTTAGGGCATAAATTTAAACTGGTGAAGCTGTGTAAAGAAGCTTTTTTTTCTATAAATTTCAATAATTCAATAAATTTAAAAATCAATTTAAAAAGTTCAAGATTTAACTCTTATAAGACAAAGGGGAACTGCTCATGGACTATTCATCTGACTTTAACAAGGCCATTGTACCATTATACACGCTCTCCAGAGGGCAGCCCCTCAAGCTTGGCATTAGTAATGTCCTTAATATAGTCCAAATTATATAATCAAGAGTTCTACCCACACAGATTAGGGATATTACCATGATAGGGTTATCCTACTTGCTGCAATTACTGGGTTCTAATGACCAACTGCTTTGTGGCCATGTTCAGGTACCCATCCATCACATTAGACAAAGCTTATTTAACATGATGTCTCTGTTTCTAGATATAATGGATAAACCTTCATAATGAGCCTTGCTTATGAGTTATGAACACCCAACCATGTTTATGATCATCTTCTCTCTCTTGTTCCTCATGTGAGAAGCCACCCATTTTCTACCCTATCATGGGCATGTCCATCTTCAGTCCCATTCTGAGCAGTCTTTTCCAGAAATCTGACAGGCCCTCACCTTCTGGGGAACTAAGCACAATACACACAAACTTCTCTCAAATATGACTTCAGGCCTTGCTTACCACTGCTTCAGGATGAACCACCCCTGTGTCACTCCAGATTGCGCAGGTAGTGGCTACTCTGTCCCAAAACCTGTCTGACAGGTCCACTGATTTGTTGGGAAGCCAGTTAACTCTTCTTCATACCCCGGATGAATGTCCAATTGGTTGAGATAGTAAACATACCCAACAACTCCAAAGCTGCATATTGGTCTATCTCCTAGCTCTCATGCAGGGGATAATGATGGTCATGGAGTATGCCCATGTATAAGTCCCATTGGCAAAAGCAGCCAAAGTCACCTCCTCCCCATATTACGCAGATGTTTTACCAGAACCTTCAATCTGACATCCTTACCAAATTGGCTGCCACTGCCTAATAGCCTCCCCTAATGAGGTAGTCTTACTTGTAACCCAGGTGGAGGGTCAACTGGAATTAGCCCAGGCAAAATCCCACCCGATGTCCCACCATAGAAAGTTCCACAGTCCCCACACCAAGTCTGAGCCTGTCTCCAGCCTCTTGCAGGAGCCCTCCCAAGGATCACCCTGAAACTCTGCCTATGGGGTGACACCCTTAAAAAACCCCAGAGAGGATACTCCTGGTCCTACCTACAACTTCATACTGGCCCCATAAGCTTCACCAAAAAACTAAAGGAAATGTCTAATCTTATCTTGATGTTCCATTTTACTACAAATTGGCAGAAACAAGTGGAGGTTGATGACAAACTCTAGGTGCTAGTAGACTCAGGGGCAGAGGACAACTATCTAGACGTTGGGTTAGCATGAAGAATGAGCTGATGTTGAGTTTTTTATAAAAATTGAAGGTGGGTCCTTTAAAGGCTATGCAATTATTGTCATGGAGTGCACTGATAATATTAAGGACAGCCTGGAACTCCATGTGAGTGAACACTTAGAACGCCAGCTAGAATACCCTTTGTACAGCCATCCATATTGATAGATAAGATTAAAGGAAGGCAGCTGCAAGCACAAGCCAAAAACTTCTAAATTTAGCAATTATGGTTACAAGATGTCCGGCGGACTGCTAAAATTCACAGAAAAATTGAACTTTTTGAGATCATTTTTATTGGAATTTTGAAGGGTAGAAAATGGGAAAAATGAAGCGACAACACAACTTGTTGGGGTCTTCTGTCCTAAGCTCCTAGATAAATTGGGAACCTAAATAATTGCATTCAACAATAGTATAATTTAGCAATTTCCAATTGCGCTAGATTGGCATCCAGAAATTCTATGACGCCAGATTGATTCTGGCTCGGCCAGCCAACTCACGCTTGAACTTTTCACAACTTTCCCTCATGTCATGATTTTGCTTAATGGATCAACATCGCTTTGTCCAGTGGGTAACTTGGTGCACCCATGGCCAGGCCATATATGAATGGTCCTACTGGGTCAGGAAGGGGTTTGTTGCACTCTTCCTATAAGGGATGAAATGTCAAATATCAATAACAAAGGCCCCTGGTGGATGGGAATTATCACGCCCAGAACTGATTTACTCAATTTATTTTTGCAGATTCCAATTTACTTATATCAAAGAAACTTGAATTGATGGAGACAATATGCCAAGGGGAAAGATTGCTATCAACCCCCTGCTGGCGTAGATCCCTGGCCGCCACCACTTCCCCACACACCTCCTGAATTCTCTTTAACAACTCATTTTTGGTTAACATAGGGGACAGCGATGTGACTTTCAAGGGATATGCCATCACCAACCTCTTGTCTAACACATGGGCTAAATCACTCAGTGTGATAAGGGGGATGGGCGCCAGCATCTTCCCCTCATTGGTCTGAAATTAAAATTTCTCTCAGTTCAGATGCAGGGGTTGCTCCCCCAGACTTACAATACCCTTTCCTTCTTGGGTCATAGGATCACCCCTACTGAGAACTTGGGCCAGTGCAACATTTTTGTGCACCTTAGGAAGCTTGAACGCCAAGATAGAGGCGACCTTCTGAGGAGGACGAGGAGCATCTGGGTGTGTTACATGGAAGGCTTCCACCATCTTGCTACAATTTGCACAATTGTGAGTACTAACTAATCTGTCCTCATATGTGGGAAATTCTTTACGCCACTAAGTACTGCACCAAGCAACGCAAGTGACAAGACACCAAAATAGTGTTCATCTCCACCTCAGCTAAGTTTTCAACCACTACTTGCTCAGGATCTATGAGCAGTATGCCTTTAAATGGTGACGACTGGAAATCTTGGAAGATGGGTGTTGTTTTCAATGAGCGTGAAGAGCCAATCAGAAGGCCCCATTGCCCAAAGCCTCCTTGACCACATGAGGACCCAAACAACTACTCACGAATTTCTGAAAGAGCACCTTCATCTTCAGGTAAAGCGTATCAAGCATGACTGAGGAACTCACTGTGATCTCGTGGGCAGGAAGCCACTTCCAATCCATGAACCGCGTGTAATCACTGATAAATTTGGTCAGATGCTCCCAGACTAATTATTGAGTGCTCCAGATCTTCTGCGCATGCTCCGCCGCAGCAGGGACCTCTGGATTAAGGCACAGGCCTGTGGGAAGTGCAGATTATACCCCAATGTGGCCTCATAAGACAAAAACTTAGTAGACATTTGGTAGGCATTATTGTATGCAAATTGTGTGAGCAGAAGGTCATCCGCCTAGGTTTCCTGTATGGTGGTGGCATGACACCTGAGATAATGCTCAAAAATCTGGTTGACCCACTCCATTTTCCCATCAACTAGGGATGGTATTCGGTGAAATGGCACATTTTAAACTTTAAGATGTCCAGGAGGGCTTCCCAAAAGCGCGCCATAAACTGCAGCCTTGGTCGTTTATGATTTTCTGCAGCAAACCAAACATCAAAAAGACATGCCGCACAAAGAGCTGAGCATTTTCCTTGGAGGTGATAGATAATGAATAAGGGATATATAAGGCAAACTTGATAAAGAATTATACCACAACCATAATTGCATTAAACCCATTGAAGCTGAGGAGCTCAAGAATGAAATTGAAATATATTAAGGTCCATGGACCCTCAGCCTGCTGCAAGGGATGGAAAAGATCATTCTGATTTGAATGATCATACTTTGCCATGCGCAGGTTATGCAACTTGAAATCCATGCTGGAATATCCTTGGAATCCCTGGATATTTGTACATCTCCACCAAGTCAAGTCATTTCTCATTACTCGAATGACTCACTACCAGAGGGTTGTGATGCACTCAAATCACCTCACCACAAAGTAGGGGCTTAACCTACACTCAAGAGTTAAACAAAACTGCAATATCTGCTAACAAATAATTAGTCTGCTGATGCACCATAAGCCCATCTGATCAATCAACTCCAACCACTCCACGCAGGCCATTTGACCCAAAAATACTCAGCGACCAAAGAAACCTCTGGATCTCATTCATCCACCAAAATTATGGGAGGAAAATGGCCAGATCTTAGCTGGCGGAACTACTTTGAATAGCTCCTGACTTTCATCATCTTTTGGACACAAGAATTGGTTGCAACTCACCAAGTCAGAGAGAACATTCAGGGAACCTTTGACAAATTAATACTTAAAATCAAAGCTGTAGAGATCATGATACATCTGGACCAGGCGATGCGCCAGCTTTTGCGGTTTTCAAAGTAAATGAGGGTCTGATGGTCCATCTGCATTATCACTTCATGTAGCGCGCCCTGAAGGGGGTACTGCCAATGTGTAAGCAACCACGCCATGGCAGGCAACTCTTTATCATAAATGGCCCAAGTCTGTTCAGATGAAGATAACTTATGCAAAAAAGCAGCTGGAGGTTCTAATTTATTCTGCTCATAAAGCAACACTGCTCCCACAGGAGCCAACAATGCATCACATGCTACAAGAAAATGCTTATGAAATTAGCATGTGTAGAGAATGGGCGGTAACACAGACACTAACATTATGAAGTCAAACACCTGTTGGCATTCCACCATCCATTGGAACAGAAAATTCTTCCCCATCAAAGGTTGCAGTAGTGCGGCCAGCTGCAAGAAGGCAGGGGAAATTTTTCAAAGATATGGTGGTGTCCAAGAAGCTCCGCAAATGCTTTTGGGTAGGGGGATAGGCCACGCGAGGATAGCCTTGAGTTTGCTGGGAGGAATTGTGTAACCATCTTTCAAGAAAATTACCAAGGAAAATAACCTCATTTCTTGAAAAACTTGCATTTAGAGGGTCACACATAGAGGTCAGCCTTGTGCAACGCCTCCAGAACTGCTTCCAAGTCCTTCTCATGCTGCTTGGGAGTGGGGGAATGCATGAAAATATTATAAACATATGCCACCGCACAGGTGAACTAAAGATCTCAGAGGACATCATCAGTAGTCTGCTGGTTTTTGGCTGTAGCGTCTTTCAAGCTAAAAAGGCATCATGTGGAGCTGGAAAATCCATCTCTGCATAAGAACTGCTGTAAGCCACTCTGGACCCTCCGTGACCCAGATCTGGTTGTATACATTATCAAAATCAAGCTTAGAAAACACCCAGGATATCGCAATTGCCTGGCTAATTGTCTGCTCAATGAGAAGGGAATAAGGATAAGAACAGTAATGTTATTAAGATGCCCATAGTCCACGCAGGGCCACAACGTGACATCAGCCTTTTGAGCAAAAACTATGAGGGAGATGATTGGAAAGGAGTTCTTAAACACCCAGCCTTTTGTGAGCATGTCATCCAACCACACCTCCAGGGCCCTTTCCTCTGCTCAGTATAGAGAAAAGAGAACATTTGATATTGATTGCATTTACTGTCATGTGGAAAGCCAAGTCTTACTCGGAGTGGGAGGGAATACAGTTTATTTTTCCACATTGAATGTATCCTGGAACCAGGCCAAGCTGGGGATAATTCAATGGCAGCGCTGTGAGGGACAGCGATGAAGTAATTGACCCCACTGCAACCACTGGAGAGAACATATTGATTAGCAGAGTTTTTCCCCTCATGTGAGGATTCTCAAATGACAAAAAGTTGAGCTTCAGGTCAATATGAACATGTTGCCGTCGCCACCAACAAACCCCCAGGATGATGTGAAATAATAAGTCTGACACCTCAGTGAACTAGTTACAGTAGCCAAACCCATGTACCAAAAATGATACTGGGCGTCACACTGGGTAACAGGTCATTAAAGCTGACGACGCACTTAAAACTGAGGGCCCTAAATCCAAATTGATATCCACCCTGAGAAACCTACAAACTCATAAAGTTCCCATAAGCTTTTGTATCCAAAAGAACCCCTACAGAGGCCACGTGATTGCCCAACTGGATCTTAACCATCAATAGAAAGTAAGCTTGATATTGTTTCTTATCAAGATGAAAGGCACACTTGGGAGGGAAGGTATGTCTGCTAAAACATCCCCTTGTCCTTCATCATTAGCAGAGACCATGTCTGCCACCGTCTGAAAATAACAAAGCTCCACTACTTCCTCTGGGGACAACTGGGGCACCGGCAGATTAATGTACACCTGCTCCCCTGAAGTGGCAGCATTGACTGCAAGAATAAAAGCGTTGTAACCCCCTAATGGTGGGATGAGGGGCAGATCAGTAAACACAGGAATAAACAACATGACCACGCATCAACCTATTCCTGAATGTCTCCTCAAGGATAAAGGGAAAACCAGGTTTTCCTCCATTCAACCTGGAGGTAGGCCCTACCTGTGTTTGGGCCAAGCAAGATGTTTGTTCCCAGCATAAAAGCTGCAAACTCATGAAATGGCCAACATCTTGACATAACCCACTTTAGCCAACAGCTGAACCTTCCATTTGTATAGCCAAACCAATGCATCACCTTAATCATAGGGCAGGATGGAGATAGAAAAAATTGGGTCCATCAATTATGTCATGAATTATGCTGATAATAATACTGGCTTGGAACTCTGGGAAAATAATACCCAGAACCTCAGACAGAAAACCTTCAGCACAGCCATCCATATTGATGGATGATATAAAATGAAGGAAGCTGCAAGCAACATCTGATGACTCCCAAATTTGGCAATCATGGTTACAAAGTGTCAGGCGGACTGCTAAAATTCACTGAGTGAATATGAACTTTTTTGTGGATTATTTTTATTAGAATGTTTGAAGTGTAGAAAATGGGAAATGGAGCGACAGCAGAACCTTTCAGGGTCTGCTGCTTTATGAGCTCACAACAAATTGGGGACCCAAATGATTGCATTCACCATTGGGAATAATTTTGCAATTTCTGATTGCACCAGATTAGCATCCAGAAAACTATGATGTTGAATCAATTTGGGCCTGTCCTGACAACTAACACTTGTACTTTGTCACCAACTTTCCCCTCCTGACACAATTTTGCTTAGTGTATTAGCGTCGCTTCATCTAATGGGAGACTGAGTGTGCCCACGGCCAGGACACATAAGAATGGTACCATTAGTTTGGGAAGGTGTTTATTACAACTGTCCCTATTGAGGATTGGCTTGCAATTTTTTGATGACATAGAGCTACGTCAGATGGGAATCCTAATGCCTAAAACTTGTTTACTCATTATTTGGAGGATTCCAATTTACTTATTTGACATAACTAAAACCTCTGAAGACAACATGATGAAAAAGAAGAATCACTACCAACCCCCTGCTGGCAAAGACCCCTGGCCTCCGCCACTTCTACACACACACTGAATTCTTTGTAATAGATTATGAGTGGTTAACATAAGGGAGATGATGCGACCTTCAAGGGATACACCGTCACCCACCTCACATCTAACACATGGTCTAAATTGTTCAGAAATAAGGGAGACGGCCGCCAAGCTCATCCCCTTATTGGTTTAAAAATGGGAATATCTCCTGATTCAGCTGCAGGGGTTGCTCACTCAGACTTACAACTAGTAGTTGTTTGTAGCTCCAGCAAAGTTTAGGAGACTTCTCTCTTGTAAAATCTCTTGGCGGAATAGTCATCATTAAGGAAAACCTTTGTTCCATTTGAGCAGAAAAAATTTCTAGTTTTAGACTAGACAAAACTTAGTGTTTTAGTAAAAAAAGGTCCTTTGTTTAGTATTACCCTAGCACTTTAATAGGTCTAGGGAAAATAGGGATTGATTGGGAATAGGGAGAAATTGTCCAAGCTTCTCAGAAAGTGATTGTTAAGGCGTTTTTTAAGTATTTCATTAAAACATTTATCTTGGTAAAAGGAATTTTATTATTACTACACTATTCAGATATACTAAGTATTTTCAGCCTTCAGCTCAGCAAAGCATTGATCAACCAATTAGTAACTTATAGTTGATGATTATTTTGGTCCTTTAGCCTGCCAACGAATCACTTAATAAAATATTAATAAATTTAAATATGAAGTAAGTAAAAATGATAAGCCATTCAGAAGCCTAAGGTCAGGGTTTACGCGCATTTTGCAAAGACTAAAAGAGCCCCATCAAGCCTTGACTGAGGGGACAGTTGCATCGCTTGGGTTGAATATGGGCAGCCCCAACTTGGCCTGAGGAATAATGACTTCAGCTCATCTTTTATTGGGGACAAATATCTTGGTTGTTCTAGTCATAAGGTCTAATTGGGAAGTTTGGCTTTTAATGTGATGGGGCATTATAGTTTATAATTTAAACTCTTGTGTTTTTGATTTAGACTATATTTATAAGTTAAATTGATTCTTTGGCTAATATTTAACCAATTTCACCAGTCCTTGCATTGAGCGGGTTGGACATCAGTTGGGGTGCTGTTGACTTGATTATCAGGTGGTTTAGGTTTCAAATTATACGTCTGGCCATAAACGTTGGTTAAATTTACAATGTTCTGAATCAAAGCGACTGAATCATCAGTTTATTTAGCCTTAAGATTTTGAAACGGATGGTTTAATTAATTTTTAATTTGGCTGCTATAAGTAAGATTTAAGACGTTAAGATTAGATTTTAATCAGTGAAAAATTTTGCATTTTCTCTAGAAAGCTCAATTTTTGTGCGGCAGCCTCCCACAGGTCAAGTTTTGAGGATCAACCACCAATTCAACTGGTGGTGGGTTATTGGAGTAAATTGGCTGGCCAGATTGAAAAGTCATTAGATCCTTCCAATTGGTTGGACAGTATGGCTTGATTTTTTGTTATCATGTGGGAGGCCTAAAATATTATTAAAACCAAATAATAAAGAAAAATGATTAGAATTATAAAAATTGGTAAATGGGTGTGGATTGGATTTGGGGGAATTTGTCTAAAAGTGCCAAGAAACGCCCCCAAACTACTGAGGATCTTGTTGCAGGGAATTAAATCAGTTTCAGCAACCCCCAGCTCAGCTAGTTTGAGCAGTTTGTGTTGGTTGTGCTGGTCCTTGTCTCTGGTTTTATCTTTAAGTATAGTTTAGGGGCTGTCATAGAGTAAAATAAAATGGTGGGGAGTGTACTTTGGCCTTAAGGGCACTTGTATTAGCTAACATGAGGGATTTGTTGAGATTTCTGGTCACCTCAGCCAAGGGGAATAAATGTGGGGCCAAAGCATCTGGTTTTTCTAACTTTTCAGAGCAGCTGTAAGTATCAGCATCAGGAAACAGAGTGGCGAGGTAGTTTATTGGTTACTTTATTTGGATCATCAGGAGGTTCCAGCACAGCTACACAATTAAGTTCTAGGTTTACTTTTTGGTCTTTAGTGGCTACAAATTCAGTGCTGAAACCTCAGGGAGAATTGGTGCAGAGAAATTGGAAGGGCGCTGAAGCAAATAAGTCAGCTTTTTTGTCATCATAACAGCATGAAGCATCAGTGCAGATAAATGAAAATAACGCCAAGTTTTTGTATTGGTTGTTTAAATTTTATTGCTAAAAATGAAGAGCTTTGGCGCAAAGAACAGATAAGGGTGCCGGCAATTGGATTAGCTGCTTCAACTTTTTTAAGTTTATTGTCAGAGCAGTGAGGAGCATCAGGAACCAAGATGGCGAGACAGTCATATTGTTCAGCTACTCTGTTTAGCTCATCGAGTGGTTTCTTCTCAGATAAAATTTAAACTTGAATTTTTATTTGTACTTTGGTATTGGTAACATCTAATTTGTCAGATGCAACAAGCCCAAGTTCTACTAACTTATCCTTGGTTTTTATGAAATAGGTGAATAGATTTAGTGGCGCTCTTACAAGAAGTTGCTCTAGCATTGGAATAAAAATATCACGATTCATTACATCATTAATTATATAAAATCCTTCCTTTGCTTCTTAATAAATTTTGGAATTCATCTTCAACATTCTCAAGTCATTTATTGGCGTTTTTAGCATAATATTAATGAGTTCAAGCTGTCTTTCACATTATTGAATGTCACATATCCATTCAATTCTACAGTTCACTTCCTCAATGGCAGTTTTCACTGTTTCAATTTATCAGTGACTCATACTATATATGATATCTATGGATCCAGGTAGTTTTGAGCTCAGTTAAACCCTCAGTTTGCAGGAACAGCTTATATCCAGAAAGTGGAGGGGCTCTCTCTCATCTGTGTACATTCTTTACTAATTCTTTGAGTGAACCCTTGGGTGTGCACTCATCTTTTATCACTGTACTGAGTACGTGAAGGTATGTCTTTACTAGGTAACCTCATAAGGTCCTGGCAGGATCACCAGTGTTGAGATTTTTTATAAATAATTTGAAGGGAGTCCTTCAAAGGCTATATAACTACTCATAGCTTGAAGCTCCAGTGAGATTACCTAGGAGACTTTCTCTCAAGGTCAATCTCTTAACTTAGTAGTTATCATTAAGGAAAATCTCTGTTCACTTTGAACAGGCAAATTTCTAATTTTTAAGATAAGCAAAACTCAATGTTTGAGTTAAAAAGGTACTTTATTTTATATCATCCTAACACTTTATTAGGGTTAATAAATATGGATTAATCAAAAATAGGGAGAAATCAACTAAGCTTCTCAGAAAGTGAATGTCAAAGCAATTTATCCCAAGTATCTGATTCAAATATTTAACTTGATAAATTTGGAATTGATTGATAGTAAAGTATTTAGAGTATATAGTAATTTCAGGCCTTCAGCCCAGCAAAGCATCATTTCACTAAATAGTAACTTAAAGTTGATGATTATATTGGCCCTTCAGCCTGACAATGCATTGCTAAGAACTATTGTTTAAATCCATATATAATGTAATTAAAAGTGTAAACAATTCAGCAATCCAAATTTGAGGCCTTACACACATTAGGGGCAAATCCAGACAATTGGTAATGGAATGCAAGTGAAATGTTACGCTAGCTGACGCCTTCAAATCAGTGGTATATTGAGAAGCCAAGCCCCAGGGTGAACTTTATAGTTGGGTTAGGAACCTGCGATGGACATCCCTGAAGAGTTTAAAACATACGCCCACCTGTTACAGAAGTACAATGCTCCCAAAACCTCCCCAAATGGGCCTTTTCCTTTATGTTCAAGTTTAAAAATAACGCAGTATTTTCCAAGGGTTACTCCATCTACCCTTGAATCTAAAGGCGAAGGCGGCCCTATAAGCATATGTAAAGGAGATGCTGTAACGTGGGATGATTGTAGCTTCTTAGTCTCCTGTGGTACCGCCCATACTCCTGGTTCCAAAATCAAGTGGCGAGCTCCAACTTGTGTGTAGATTACTGGAAGTTGAACGTGATTATAAGCCTGACCCTTATCTCATTCCATTGATGGAGTCCATTTTCCAGATGATTTCTAGAAGTCATTCTTCAAAAAGCTGGACATGGTTGACGAGTTCAACTAAGTTCCTTTAATTTTGGTGTAACAACAGTACACGGCCTTTAAGAGCTACTTGGGAATGTCCAAATACAAGGTAATGCTTTTAAACTCAAGAATGCCCCAGCAGTATTCTAAGGTACCATCAACAATGCCTTGAGCAACCTTATTGGAAAATGCTGTGTAGCATACATGGACAATGACCTGGTGTCAGAATTGCAGATGACCACATAGTCCAAACCTTTGACCAAATATGAAGATTTGATGATTAGGTTATAATTGCAGAGGGTTGGCAATAGTGGCTGACTGATGAGAATATTGTCAGGTGGAATCCCTGATGATATTAGAAGTCACCAACTATGAAATATTGTTGGGCATCATCCCCAATAATAATTGAGTCCGCTGATAGATGATAATTTTGTCAGGCATCATCACCAATGAAATTAAGCAATAATTTGATATTGGAATAATACCCAATAGTCAAATTATAAGGAATCATTCAGAGCAGAATGGATTGGAGTCGCCAGAAACTACCAAAACGTTCAAACACTGGAGGAATAGTGGTATTGTCATCAGCCTAGACAATTGGTTTTGTGTACCTAATACCAATTGTTTGGTCCACCAAACGCCCGAGGATTACACTGCCTAAAAAACCCAAGGCAAAGGGTACCCAACGAGATTTGGTGCCTAACGCTAAGGGTCAAACCTATATAGGAGACAAATATTCTCAGTGGAAAGCTGAAAAGTTGTGTGCCGATTCCTACTATAAAAACCCCAAATTATTCCCTAATAAAAGCAGATTCAAACTGGTATTAGCTTAGTTTCTAAACATTGGTTGTTTTAAACATTACTCTTAAGAGAAGAGTGCAAGGATTAGATATCCTTAGGTTGGCAATATCAAAATATCCGTTTGGCTCTGCAAGAAGGGATTAGGGAAAGTGTTCCCTACCAGATCAGAATATCTTCAAGAGGAAGAAGCACCAGTTTAGCGTTGTACCTTACTCTCAACATGGCTTTTGGGCAATCAACCATAATAATAGTCTTCATACTATTATTGCCCCAGTCTATCAATCTCATTCAAATAATCAACGCTAGGATCCATGAATCTATGCAGTTGAAATTCAGGGCTAAAAGCGAGCCATCAAATCCAAAGATTTTAACACCTGGTGTTCTCCAAGACCAAAGAGGAGCATAAGGGAAACGTGATGAGCGTGCTGGTGGCTCTCAACAAGGCAAACCTTCTAATGAAGTCTTTGATATATGAGTTACAAGGCTATGTCTCCTTTTCATGGGTAACGCAGTCTTCCACAAAGGGATGGTCATATGCTTTAACAGTTGAAAGCGGTGAGGGAGTGGTCAGACTTTACAGATAGAGCTGGCGCTAGAAGTAAAATATGTGTGGTAAATTTTTTGTGTCGTTTTTCTAAAGACCTCTTCAATTCTGCCGAACTTGACCCATATGACAGGGAAGTTGCTGTTCCAGTGGGGAGAGGAGTAAGAGAAAGATTTCCAAGCCATCAAGACGAGCCTCATGAATACACCAGTACCTTCCTGCCCTGACTCCAACTGGCTTTTCAAGGTGGAGACCAACGTCTCAAACTGCACAATTGGGGTGGTTCTGCTGCAGGAGGAGGAAGACTGTCATTAAAAAGGCAGAAGAAGTTTAGACCTGACTTCCAGTCGGGATGCATGAGCACCCAAAAAGCAAGCCAAAATGCCAGTGGCATTGCTGCTTGTACGAAGTTGTATGGAGCCTCAAATTGGGAAATGATGACTCATTGGTGTAGAATGAGCGTGAGAAGAAACCCAAAAACAAACCAAATGGAAACAACCCCAGACACTGGTGGTCTCACTGCAGGGAATTGTACCACTGGGATGGTTTCTATATGGTTGCTGGTGGGTGGGTTCAATACAAAGAGTAGAAACAGGGGGGAGGACTCTTGATTAAAAATGGTAGATGTAAGGCCACAAGATCCCAGTATTTTGATGGCGGATAGTTGCAATGATGGGGTTAAATTTCCAGAAGTTTCTTGCACGTTGAATTCAGTTGACAATGGTGGGAGTGATGGTGATAATTAAAACTGTTAATTTTCATCTGGTGTAGGAACTGATAGGCCACCAGGTAAATGCCATAAGGACGTCGGCAAGAAGGATATAAATAGAGTAAAAAATTGGTTTTTAGCGGGAACTTATTGGAAAGGGAATAAAGAGAATCGATCAACAATTTTCTCAGTGTGGTGAAACTGATTAAATAGTGTTTGATTGATGTGGGTACAAGCAGAGATCAGGTCCCTCAAATATAACCTAACATGGCGATTTTTTGGGGAAGGGGGGCAGAGGATCTCAATGAGAACTGACATTATAGGATTCAGTGGCAGCCGAGTTGCTTTCAGTTCACCCAGAAACTCCTGAACTGATGCTCAACTGCAATTCTGTCAGTTGGCATGACGGTGTCTGCCCTGATGAGCAATGTGAATTTCCCAGGGCCACCCCATGTATGGGCAAACCCAATTTGTTGAAATGGGTTCAGGATGCCTAACCTGCCTATGTCCAGTCGCTGGGGCTTCATTTGGTCAAATGAGTAACATCAGCCGTAAGTCCCAATTTATTGGATAAGGGTTTTGAACTGTCTGCGATGATTTCTGAAGATACCATCTGCACATTGGGGATCATCCCTGACAATTTTGAGAGTTGTTAGTATTAGCAATTGTACTGCTGGCTGAGTCAAAACTGTCAGCGATTCCAGCTGATAATTTACTATTTGTCCCTTTTTGACTATGTGGGTTTCCAATCATCAGGCTTTATTCCCATTGGTTTTGGACCCTTCTACTTTGATTTGGTGATCTTAGTGCAGATTTCCTTAATCCAGGAGATAAGTTCAGCTGAGGTGAGTGAGGGTACCAGAGGAGGGATCTGAAGAGAGAGGGCTGTTACCCAGCGCTCATCTACCATGTGGGCAATGTCGCCCTGGGTGACAAGGAGTACAGCAAACTCTTCAGACCATTTTTATTCGGAAATGGAAAGATCACCCAATCCATGAACAGGGGATGTTCCATGGACTTACAAAGATGAGATAGAACATCCTTTAAGCTACTTTAGTAGGAAATACCGCCTGATGAGACAGACTAACCTGTGCATGATAAAAAGCTCCTGGTTATTGTATAATCTCTGGAGGAATGGCAGCATCACTTGATGTACACCCAGCACCCATTAAAAATCAGAACCAACCACCACACCCTCAAATTTTACAAGAGCCCTAAGTGCATGAACCAGCGCCAGGACCAGTGGCATCCTGATCTGGTCCAGTATGATTTCAATATTGTATATACGCCAGGAGAGAGCATCTTCATCTCAGATCTCTTAAGCAGAGACCCAGGAATGGTCTTCTCAAAGGAGGAGTAAAAAGCCTACAACACTACAAATATTGCCTCCTAATGTGTTTGCTGCCATCAAAAAATGCCACATACAAACTGATGTACAAGCTTTGGGCTAACCAATGACGCTCAGAGTTTGGGGCCGCACTCTGGATGGACCTGAAGAAGAGGATAGAGAATGAACATCACAAATTTTTGTAAAGAGAAGTGCTTTATTATCCACAAAGGACACCTGGGGCTTCCCAGCTTCAAGCTCCAGGAGGAGGCAATAAGCTCATTCCATGACCACCCCTTTACGGGACACCTGGGGGCAGAGAAAACTATAGACTCATGTCCCAAAGCTACTCATGGACAAGGATACCTAGTTCTATGAAGAAGTACATCTTATAATGTGTAACCTTCACTTAATCCAAACATGCCAGTCTAAAGCCCTTAAGAAACTGAAGCCCCTCCAGATTGTAAATATGCCGCGATCCTCACTAAGTGTATACTTCATAATAGGGCTTTTGATATCAAAGGGCTATGATGCTGTCATGGTGGTGGTGAACAGATTTACTAATCACGCCAAATTCATTTTGTGTACTTCCAAGATTATGTAAAGGGCATAAGGAGATCTTTATGAATAAGGTGTTCTTCCGCCATGGCCTTAACTAAAAATTTTGTTAAATAGAGGCCTAAAATTCATTTTATGCTTCTGGAAATACCTACTAGAGAATCTTCAAATTAAACTGTGTAGATCATTGGTTTACCACCCACAGTCTAATGGCCAAACCAAATGAGTCAATCATGTCCTCAATAAGTACGTGCGCTGCTATATGAACTCTTAACAAGAACGTTAGACTTACTGTCTTAAACTATCCCAATTCGCTTACAATAATTGATTGCAAACACTGATGGGAAAAAAACACTTTCTGGCAAACCTTGGGTTCCACTCTACTATGGTTGAACCCACCCCGGAATTTTTAACCCAGTGGCAAACAGCCTGGTGGCTGAGATAAAGGATAACCTGAAAACACTACAAGCAGATTTATTGGAAGCGGTAGAGATGCATAAGAAGGAGGTTATGGTCACTGATCCAATGCCCTGGTACTGAAAGAAGGAGACCTGGGGATGATTAATGTAAAGAACTACTTGGTCCCTGCTAGCTGTAACAAATTCAGGCCAATCGCCCTGGACCCATTCAAGGTCCTCCATCAAGTAAATGAAGTAGCCTACAAACTTGTATTCCCCAAGTGGTCTCATGCACATCTTATTCTTTGCGATTTTTCAACTTAAGACTTTTGAAGGTCCTCATCCATAGAAGCTGGAGCCAGTTCACTTAGGCAACCCATGAGAGGCCAAGTATGAGTTGGAGAAAAATCCTTGTTGTCAAAGATCTCCTGGGGAAGCATTGATACCTGGTGAAGTGGGTAAGCTTTCTTGTTGAAGAGTCCGTCTGGCAAACTGCCAATGACTGCATCAACTTCTCACAGAAGGTGGAGAAGTCCTTGAGATGGAGGGGTCTCATCTGGGGGGATGAAGTTATAGTCAATGCGTTTCCTGACCACCACATAGACTTAATGTTCCCCATTACAAAGACTAGGGACAATTGGATGATTATGATAACAAGAGAATTCAAAAATGGCATTCTGGAGAATCATATGCTTGAAAGTCAATATTACTAAATATGTTGATGCGGATGGAAATCATTATAAATGGTGCTCTGGCTAATCAGATGCTAGCAAATCCAATATTGCTAAAAAAGTCACTATGATAGAAAACCTCACAAATTACATTGTGACCAACCAGATTCTTTCAATCAGGATGAGGCTGGATAAGCCTCTTGGAAATGGTAATCTAGACAATCAGATTCCTTTAAACTTTTCTGATTGTTTTAAAATTTAGTGATGAGGCTGTTGACAAAAGAGAAGTCTTTGAGAACAATTTGAAGCACGATAATAAATTCAAAAAAGTTTTTACAACTGCAAAGGTACCTTTTCCAAGTTCTGTAATCGGCCTAGATGAGGAAATCAAGGTTCAGATCCTCAGTTTTGTGCCTTCATTGAGAAGTTGTCTGTAGACTCTGTGGAGGATAAGGCCCACTCTTCCTCAGTAGTTGCAGTATAAATTTAAATTGATGAATTTTCACTGAGAGCTAATATTCTAAAATTAATTGTTAAACTTGATAAATTCAAAAATTCTGAAGATTAAAAACATATTGTTTAGAAAACCTAAGGGAAACTTCTCATGAGCTACAAACTAGACTTTTAGAAAATCCATTGCATCCTTTAATGTACTTTACAGAGAGCAGTCCCTTTTGCATGGAGCTACTATCATCATCACGATAGTCTAAAATTACATTAT
This sequence comes from Massospora cicadina, assembly GCA_022478985.1. Lineage (NCBI taxonomy): Eukaryota > Fungi > Entomophthoromycota > Entomophthoromycetes > Entomophthorales > Entomophthoraceae > Massospora > Massospora cicadina. The sequence continues at coordinate 36,503 of JAKSZP010011122.1, forward strand.
CAAGAGTTTTTTAACACTAAAACTCTCTGTTACTTTCTAATTTAAAAATTGAAGACAAATTTTATTTTTTAAAGAAGTATAAAAATACCCTCTTGATCAAGCTAAAACTTACTAATGTCAATGCCATCCATGCCTGTTGCCCTGTCTTGGGGTGGTGGTGTGCCGCCACCTGGAATATTTTGCCCACGCCAAAGTGCGTCCAGGATGGCTCTGCTAGCCCTTCTAATACGACTGGGTGTCATGTCCCCCCTCAGGACTTGGCTCACCACCTTGCAAGCTCCCAGGAAGTGCTCCAGAGCCCTTTATTGCTCCCACAGAGCAATTTGCATTTTGTCCTCTGGGTCAAATATAGGAATCTCTTCCCAAACTCAAGCACAGCCATTATTGAGATGGCTATGGCAGTTTACAAACCTGCTGGCTTCATTGATTTCCACCCCTTCAAGGGGTATCCTTACTCTTTTCTTCTGCTCTAAAACCGATGCAATGGTGGCAGCTAAGCTGCCTTAAGTCTATAAAAAATTTTCACTTCCCACCAACTGCACCCAGCTCCTGGATGAGGCCACTTTGGTGGTCCGGTTTTCTGGGTTGCCCTCCTACTTTTCCTCCAAAAACCTCCGCCACTAGCTCACAGAGGGTTTTTTCATTTATGGCGCAGACCCCACGTTGCAGTTTGTGGTGCTTGATTAGTCAGATTTTGTGGCAGGCCCTCCCACCTTTGTGACAAAACACTCATTCCATCATGACCCCCACCTCACAATTACCCCTCAAACGGTGATCAGATCCACCCCTGATTACCCATTCTAGGCATGCGTTGAGACTAGCCGCGCCATTTGCCCTTGTGCTTTGATTTCAATCATTCAAAGAACAAGTGCCCCATCATTTTCACCTCTGCCACTTCTGTGGTTCCCCCCTCTGGCGTCGCCCCAGATGCTGCCTTGGCCCAATTTCCAAATGGGGCTTGATTCTCCCACACCTAACTTTGAGGAATTCTGGTGTTGCTTCCAAAGCAGTGGCCAATCAAAACAATTGTTTTTAAAAATTTAGCAATTTTAATAGATTATGGAATCCTGAGTCAGTGGCTGAGACAGTTTCAACTGAGCTGCTATGGTTGACTGTCTGCAGCCAATCAGCTCCTTCCACCGCTCTGATTCTGGTGGCTGGCCCAATATTGGCCAAGCTTAATCCATTTGAATGTCTTGACTAGATTGATAATAGTGACTGCCCATTTAATGTCAAGCCAGATTTCACTTTGGAGGAGTTTTTTATTGATCTGTGGGATCCACCGTTGGATGCCACAAATTTTTCTTAAAATATATAAAACTTACCTTTAAAATAAAAGTAATAATAAACGCTTTGTTAAAGTTTTTTATGCTTTTTTTTATTTCAGCAGGGCAAGCCAAAAGAACTCCCCTATTTGATCCTAGTATTTCCTATTTTAACTAGTTCGATTCTTGGGGTCTTGTGAATTTAGGGCTATAGTATCAAAAAGCTTAGTCATCCAAATTAAGAAAAATAGGTTTTTGGCCTATCAGAACGTAGGAGAATTTTCTGAGGCAAAACAGAACCATGTGGTAATGATTTGATAAATTGCACCCAATCACCGGTGGGTAAAATCTTCTCATTTTGGGGAAGAACAAACCTGTGTGGAACTGGTATGGAATGGGACGTGGCTGAGGGGAAACCATGTGATGGACGCCCCAAATTTGGCTGAGGAGTCGGAGCAATCCTATTATCAGTTTTTACCTTAATAAGCGGATTTTGATTATCAAACAGGTTATCCTGATGGGTAGGCTTCCACCAAGAATCCACCAGGGTCTTTTGGCCAATGGTACTCATATCCTCATTAACCATGGTATTGCTTGAAGATTGGACATATAATTGGCTGATCATAGTAGAGAAATCAGGGGCATTTTTACCTCCAACATTCTTTTTCAAAAATCGAGGAGAATTTCTGACATTGCCCCCTCAAGAATGTTGGGGGGTGTAGGTTTGTAGGAAGTGGCCATGTACCCGGTTTATGGTAACTCCTGTAGCCAAAGACGTTGTAGAATACTCATTTCCTCTCTTATATGTGATGATAAATGGCCCCCCAGATTGATCCAAGTTTGCCACTTTGAGGAGTTATGCGATTGTGGTAATATAAGACCATATCTGACACTTGGAATGAAGGTAGAGGAGCCCAAAGCTCATTGGCAGCTTACCCTTCTCTAGTGACCGTTTTGGTTAGGTTGGTCATAGCCTCTGATTGAAGCTGAATGATAAGGTTAGCTAACCTTTGCATGGCTTTTTCAGGTTCCTCTCCACTAGAAAAGACATCCTTAGCTAGAAGAGCAGGTATGCCTGGTTCCCTGCCATACAAAACTCGAAAAGGGGACATTTTCAAAATTCAGTGATAGCTAATTCAATAAGCCATAAGAGCACTAGGGAGATAATGATCCCCATGAAGAGGATCAGATGAGGCCATTTTCTGTAAGATGGAAACCAAAGTGCCATTGGCTCGCTCCACCATACCATTGGTTGATGGGTTATATGGAGCTGAGAATAACTGCTGAGATCCCATGGAGGTAGCCAAGGTTTTGACTACTCTGGAGGTGAAGTTTTTTCCATTGTCGCAGAGTAGTACTTGAGGGCACCTGTGTCAAGTGAAAATATTTTGATGGAGAAAGGTGGCAGTGACCTTAGCAGTTTGGGCCAGAAGTGCCACAGCTTCAACCCACTTTGTGAAATAGTTGATACCTACCAAGATATAACTGTTTCCAACTGTGGTATGAGGAATTGGCCCTGTTACATCCAAGCTTATGGTATGGAATGGCTGTTGTGGGGTAGTTGGCTGATATTGGTATCTAGTCTTGAACTGAGACTGCTTCTTACACGTAAGGCAGGCATCTAAGACTTCAACAATGGCTTCCATGATTCACTCCCAAAAGTACCGATCCTTAATCCACTTGTAGGTTTTCTTTGCTCCTCCATGGCCTAAAGTTGAATGAGCTTCCAGAATAACAGGTATGTGTTCTGAGGGCCATAGGTAAGGCAACCATTTCGCCCCTACTTGTTTATACAACTTCCCATTTTCTACTTTAGTGTTACAGGAGTGCCAGGCCAACATCTTCTGTACGGGTTCATCCTCATCCTCCCAGTCATTTGTGGTCATTAAAAGATTATACAGCCGCTCCACTTCACTGTTATTTAAGTGGAGGATGGGCAGCCGCGTTAACCCATCAACATTCATATGACAGGTTCCAGCTCAGTGTTCAATCTTCATGTCATAATGCTGGAGCTTTAGAGCCCAGCGAGCTAACCGCCCCGTAGGGTCCTTCATGTTTTTCAAACATTTTAAAGATGCGTGGTCCATAATTACAGTGAAAGAGGTCCCATACAAGAAAGGGCGGTAATGCTTCACTGCTAGTAGTACAGCAAGACACTCCTTTTTGGTAACACTATAGTTGTGTTCCGCCTTTGATAGCATCTTACTGAAATATGAGACAGGATGATCTACCCCTTTTTCATCCAGTTAAGCTAGGATGGCCACGACGGCGTAGTCTGAGGCGTCTGTAAACAAAATAAACGGTTTTCCATAATCAGGATGCCTTAGGATAGGCCGTTTTTGTAGCAACAGATTCATTGTTTCAAAAGCAGCCTTCTGTTCAGTGCCTCATTGAAAAGGGATATTCTTCTCCAGTAAACAAACAAGGGGCTCGCTGAGTTGGGCAAACTTAGGGATGAACTGATGGTAATACCCCATCATCCCTAGAAATACCTGTATATTTCGAAGATTTTTGGGGGAGGCATTCTGGCAATCACTTAAACTTTATCTTGTATGTGTTGGATACCCTCTTGAGAAATGGTATGTCCAAGAAAGTCTAGCTTCTTTTGGAAAAAGGTACACTTTGAAGCTTTTAACTTGATATTTGAGTTTTGTAAGCATTGGAACACCTCCTTTCGGTGATCAAGGTGTTTGTTAAAGGACTTTGAGAATACAGTAATGTCATCAAGATAGACGATGACACAGGTTAACTTAAGATCCTGCAAAATGTGATCCGTTGCACGCTGGAAAGAAGCAGGTGCGTTGCACAACCCTTGGGGTAATCACGTGGGTTGGAAAAGACCTTCACTGCATATTAAAGCGCATTTCTCCTGGTCTTGGGGAGATAGATCCATTTGCCAATAACCACTGGCCAAGTCCATGGCGGAGAAAAAGTTTGAACCTGAAAGCTGGTCCAGGGCGTCTTCAATGCGTGGGATAGGATAGCTATCCTTTTTTATAAGATTGTTTAACCTGCGATAGTCCATAACTATCTGATGACCTCCATTTTTCTTCTTAATTAGCAAAAGGGGGGAGGACCAAGGGCTTTGCGAAGGAACTGATAACCCCACGTCTAATAACTGCATGAGTTCCATCCTCATTTGTTGCTCCTCCACCTTTGACTTGCGGTAAGGTTTTTACCTAATGGGATGGGCATCACCCACATCGATGGAGTGGCACCAGCCCTTCATGTGGCCATAATCATTGTCCAACTTTGAGAATATATCACTATACTTATCCAGAAGAGTATGCACTTTCTCCAACTCATCTGAGGTCAGCTCATCCAAGATATGGACGTTCAGTAAGGTACATATCAGGTTATCTGCGGGCAGGCCTAAACCTGCCATTGAGCCAATGAAATAAATTTGTCCAACTTCCTCCACAGGGAGTAAAAACCCTCGGCCCACCTCCTGGTGCTTTTTTACAATTATGTCCTTTTCAGTAAGGTTTCTCAACAGTAGAGTAATAGGCCTCTGGTAGTCTGGGTCTAAAAGGCCAGGAAATACCTAAGGCTCAAAAGGGCTAACACCCTCAATGCTTAGGAGGTGTAGTAAACAGTGGCGAGGGATTTTAAGAGTGATTTTCGTGTCTATCACTCATTGTTCACCCAGCTTAATCACCACCTCATCAGCTGCATAAAAAGGAATACCTTCAATAGCATCCACCTAATCAGGCAATTTATTTGTATTTCACCCAGAGGTGGTATAATGTATAGATAAAGCGGAAAGTGGGTACTCAACCATGCAAGAGTATTCCTTCTTGATGGGTTCTTTATTGGCTAGAACTAAGGGGACTTCATAATTGAGCAACGACAAGAACCCCTGCTTTATATTGATAATACCTTCATATTTAATTATAAACTGAGTACCTATGAGCATATCATAGGCGTTGTTATCCAAAGCCACTGTGGGTGCTGATAGAATAAGCTTCCTACTATGAATGGGAAGGGATGAGTAAGTGCCAAGTGTGCGAGTGTTGTAGGGACTGGCGGTTCCAAATTCTTGGTTGTACTCCAAGTCAGGCGCAAGTTTGATCTTTTTCATCAACTTGGAGGAGAATACGTTCACTGGGGAGCCTGTATCTAGGATGGCCATCACCTGAACATTTTGGATAACCACTTCGACCTTTGTAAGTATCCCCCCAAAATTTGGTGATAGTGCTAAGACCTCCTTGAGATGAAAAGTGGAAGTTAATTTTCGCGCGGTCCTGGCATAATTTTCAGGATGGACTGCATGGTATGGCCATGCTGGAGAGGGCGAATAAGATTAGACAAGATCTCATCCGCGTTGCTGGCAGTGTCGATAATAGCCATCTACCCTAGAACTTGGCGGAGATACATCTCTTCAGGTATAGCGGCCTCATCTACTCCTCCAGCTTTCAAGCAATTGGGGACCTCCACTTCAGCGGGTACTCCTACAACGAAATAGCCAACCTCATTTGTACCCCCCTCAGAATCATCCCCAGGGGCATTAAAACAAGAGGTATTGGCATAAGTTGTTTAAATGAGTCAGACACATGAGATTCATTGGCAATAGGTGTGCCTCTCCCTATGCCTACATTTCTTTTCCCTGCTCCTGTTTCTCCGCATCTGCTTTCTTTTTCCAGCACAAAGCCTACTTGTGTCCAAACTTGTAGCAGTACTTGCATTGAGGGCGTTCAAGATGTTTTGCTTTGGGGTTTTGCTCCTCAGGACCCATTATCTGAAAGGGCTCCTTTTTGTCTTCAATAGCTATGACCTGAGGCTTGGGCTTTGGATCCTCAATGGCTAAAACGTGAGGGCGGGATACTGCTCCGTGAGAAACTTCAGGCTTGTGGAAGTCAGCGACATCTATAACGCCTCCTTGATATCTTGAACGGTATGGAAATAACATTTAACTGAGGTGATGTGCATCACCAAAGGAGGGTGAGAGGCCACTCCAGTCAGAACAGCGGCTACAGAGTCATCCACAGTCAACATCTTTGAAGTTAACAACGTCTGTGCTTCCATATAGAATCGTTCCACAAAGGTGACCGCTGACTCCCCTTTTTGAATGCTCATATGCATAAAGGCTTGCTTTTTCATGCTTAAATCCTGTTTTGAGCCAAACGTGTTTATGAGAGCCTCTTTAACCTCGGACCAGGTGCTAAAAGCATCCATATGTGGGACCATCACCTCCTGTGCCATGCGGCCCAAACAGGAAAGAATATGTTTGGCCTTCTGATGATCAGTCGCCCCTTCCATAGCCACTTCATAAATGTATAAAAACGAAGCAATGCTACCCTCGCCGGGGATAAAAATGTCTTTGAACGTCAGTTTGAATGAATCAAAGTCATTCCTGGTAAGGGTATGAATAGCTGGAGCTTCTGTTTCTGGGGTTTCAGAGCGATAGTTTAACTGGTCAAAAGTGCGCAAGAGGCGATTGAACTGGTCTTGCATGGCTTCAAGCCAGGATTTCATTTTGGAGAGGGCTTCTTGGGGCTCAGATTCACATAGTCTCAATCGAGCTTTAATCCTCAGTTTGTGAATTTCAAGATCTTCCACTTGACTCTCCAAAGCATTGACTTGGAAGTGGATTTGTGACACCAGCGAGCTTAGATTTGGTTGAGCAGCTTCCACAGCTTCCAAGCATTATTTCAACTCTTCTTTCATTTGTTTACACCCTTCATGATCATGAGGGTGTAAGCTTGAGCCTTGTACTCCATCCTTGATCTGCTCATACTTCCACTCAACCTGCGTTAATCAACTAAATACTTCCTTCAACAGCACAGGGCTTTCCAGCGAGGCTATTATCACTTTTGCTTCAGTTTCACATTCATTCAGGCGACGCGCCAAATATTTGGTATTTTCAAACGAAGCTTTAAGAGCTAGCTCCTTTTCTAGCTGAACAACTTTGGCCGCAAGGGTAGAGGTGGCGCTAGATGGTTCAAGCAGCAAATGGCGTTTGAGCTCGTCAACACATGAAAAGGCCTGGGTTATCTGTCACTCCACCACAGCCATACGCTGTTCATATTCAACTTGAGAGTTGGAGACGGAGGCTAAAAGATCCCAGTGCATTTGCTCATTGTGCTTTTAAAGTTCTTTAGCAAACTCCTCAGCAATGAGCGAGTGCTAGCGGTGGAAGCTTTCAGTTCATCCCTAAAGATCTTCATGGCCTCCTCGATATACTTCACAATCCCATTGTCCATAGCAGCAAGTCAGTCATGTAGCTGAATGATGAAGTTGTGATTAGCTTCCACACTAGATCTGACTGCTCCAAGGTATTTGGAGGTCAGTTGATACAACTTATCATTGGCTAAATTCAGAGCTGCATGGGTATCTAGGTGTCAATGAAGCTCTTTGAGATGGCCAGCTAAGAGATGCATCATTTGGACCAAAGCGGGGTGAGCAAACTTGCATACATAGATGGTCAAATTTGTGAGCTGGCTGTAGGTCTTTGGGAGGGCACTAGTCTCATAGAGAAACAAATGGCTTTCCTCTACCAATGATGCTTGTTCACGGGATGCAATGTCACCAGGGTTAAGGATGCCATGGGTAAGATCCCTCACGGCTTCAGTGGCCGGCCAAGTGATGTGGTGAGACTCAGGTATTAATATGCACTCAAATCGTTCTTCTTCAAACGTCAAGATGGTAGGGCTGTCCATCCAATCATAATCTTCAGCTCCTTCTCCATTACGCACCCAACAGGTGACACTCTCCATTGCTTTTATAATTTATTGAAGTATACAGGGTGAACCCCTGTAGTGAGCACCAGTTTGTGAAATCCACTGACGGATGCCACAAATTTTTCTTAAAATATATAAAACTTACCTTCAAAATAAAAGTAATAACAAACGCTTTGTTAAAGTTTTCTATGCTTTCTTTTATTTCAGCGGGGCAAGCCAAAAGAACTCCCCTATTTGATCCTAGTATTTCCTATTTTAACTAGTTCAATTCTTAGGGTCTTGTGAATTTAGGGCTATAGTATCGAAAAGCTTAGTCATCCAAATTGGGAAAATTAGGTTTTTGGCCTATCAAAATGAGGGAAAATTTTCTGAGGCAAAACAAACCCGTGTGGTAATGATTTGATAAATCGCACCCAATCACCAGCAGGTAAAATCTTCTCACTTTGGGGAAGAACAAACCTGTGTGGAACTGGTATGGAATGGGACGTGGCTGAGGGGAAACCATGTGATGGATGCCCCAAATTTGGCTGAGGAGTCAGAGCAATCCTATTATCAGTTTTTACCTTAATAAGCAGATTTTGATTATCAAACAGGTTTCCCAATGGGTAGGCTTCCACTGGGAATCCACCAGGGTCTTTTGGCCGATGGTACTCATATCCTCATTAACCATGGTATTGTTTAAAGATTGGACATGTAATTGGCTGATCATAGTAGGGAATTCAGGGGCATTTTTACCTCCAACATTCTTATTTGAAAATTGAGAAGAAGAATGTCTGACATGATCCTCCAAATTCTCAATCTTGCGTTCTATGCAAAATCCAGTTTTGCTAATTATAAAAATTTAAATAAATTGCAGTTGAGGCTGCAGATAACCTGCCAACACCCTACTTTGCTAACAACTTCATGGGGCGTTGGAACCCCTCATGGAGTGTATTCCTATCCCAAACTTCACTCTTTTTTTGATGGAGATGCAAAATATAAAATAGAGAAACTCGCTTTTGGTGTAAGCCACACTTGCAATCAACATGACAAAAACTTCTCTTTTTGACCCCAGCTATCCCCCAACCGCGCCATTGCATCAAGTCATTAACTTGTGTTCCTTCTCTCATCACTTTTGCTGAGCCTAACTTGCTCAATATGTTGAGGCAATGGACACTGCTGGACTCATAAACGAAGAAAACCCACAACTATACCTCCTTATGCCCCATGTGGTTGATTCTCCTACCCTAATGTTGTCCGCCATGGTCTGCCAGCTAAAGTGGGCGCTTGACAAAAGTTTCCTCAAAGCTTTCTCACCTTCTGATATGGCTTCCTAGGCTTTTAGTTGAGGTGTCATATTTAGAATTTTTTTATTTTTGATAATCCCTTTGCTTGACTCATTTTCAAAAAAAGATGCATGGCAGCTCCCCATTTTATGTTGGGCTCCACTAGTGCTAAAAAAAGAGTTTTCCAAACACACAGAGTAAGTATACTACCACAGCAGGGTTATCCTGCTTGTGGGCACTTACCTAGGCCCTATTGCCCAAATGCTTTGTGGTAGTGTTCAGAGATGACTTCATTCACAGTCTCCACCAAATTAGGATTGGGTTAACCTAAACACACAGTGAGAATTCAGTTTTGTTTAGGGACTTTCAGACGAGGGAAATTTTGCAACAGTTTAAAGGAGTTCAGTTATGAGGCTTTTACCTGAAATTTAAGCAAGTACTGGGAAATAATAAGGTTTCTTTGGGACAGATGGACAAAGGAGTCAAAAATTTAATTGCAGCCATGAAATATTCACAAGCTTGCTAAAAACTTCTAGAGAGGGTAGGGATTAAAGAAAGATCTGTTTGACTCACTTGAGCCAAGCAGCCTCTTGTGAGCTTCCTTAAAAATCTCATGGAAGAACATTAAGGAAGAAAAAACTGTAAGTTCTTGATTCTAGGCTTATGTTGAGACCTCATATCAGACAGCTTGTCAAAAAGTCTTTGTTTTTTTAGATTCTATAGTGGAAGATTAGAAAATTGGGTAGTGAAAGGTACTACACACTGTATGAGTCCTTGAGTGGAGTCGTGCAACGCCTCCAGCGCACCCCTTTACAAGAGATAGGACCAAAACAAGGAGGGTGAGAAGGATATTAACTAGTGGTTAATTTATAGAGAGGCGACTCTAAAAGGGATGGTTTAATTCTAAAAAACCAACAGAAGAAAAACTCATGATTAATCTTAGGCTTTTCAAAAGATAAATGTAAAAAGTATTAGCTTGAAGAAAATGCAAAAGGTAAAACTTGGGGAAAAAGCAGCTGAAAGATTATACATTAGGCTAGGAGCAGGATGCAACGTCTTATACAATCTCTACTATATTTCTGAATAAACTTCTGGTTCAAAAAGGCACACCAAAATGATCTAGAGTAAAAGAGTAAGAGCCCCTGAGAGCTGATCTTGTTTTATATAGGGTCTAAAGTGAATGCGCACAAAACGACATGACATAGACTCAGCAGACTAGTCAAAGATACAAGTTTTTATTTTAGATGAAACTGCAGAGTGATGCCCAAACAATAGATTTAAGACAACCATTTCAAAAAAAGGTTTTAGCCAAATTTGTGTCTAAAAATTGGGTCAAGAACCTAAGAAAAAGTTTCCAGAAGATAACCTTTAATTTAAAGGGCTAAGTTATATACCTTGAAAAGCAAATTAAATTTCAGCAAGCTCCCAAGTCTATGAAAAATTCAACATCCTTGCAATCATCAACTCTAATTTTTTCAAAAACCTTTTGTTTTTCAAAAAAATGAGATCCTTAAATTTATCTGAATTTTATTACCTCATACTTAGTAATTTTTATGGATTTTTTGCCACATTTATCTAGATTTCTTATAGTCTTGGTTCCATGAGTATCAGTCTTGAGAGTATAGATAACTACATTATTATCAATTATCTTATATAGATTGCTTTTATGATTTAGGTATTTTCTCCTTTATTCTGAGTTTTGCCTGAATTAGATTTATAAAGGCGGTCAACACTAGGCAAAATGTCACTGCTGTGACAGTTGTTTTCCCAGATTTCGCCAACTAAGAGGTCAACCCCTCATTTAAAATAAAAACCCAATTGTAAGTCCATAGTGGAAGCTGTGGTGGACTTTGCAAAGTTCAACAAGAAAGTAAACCAGGATGTAAATGCCAATTTGAATGCTGCCATGAAGATATATAAGGATTATGCAGGTGGGAAGATAAGATTTGGCCCCAAGTATAAATCTGGAGACTTTGTGATTCTAGATGCCAGAAACATTTTAATCAAGCAGCCATGCAAGGAACTGGTACTCAAAATAAAGGACTTTACCACATTTTCATAAAGGTATTACAAGCCATATACTTGTTGGATCTTAAGCTAAAATTCTGTTTCTTTGCTACTTTTAATGAATAAATTGATCCTGTTTGAGATCCCCCTCATGAGACTCAGAGTTGCACCTATCAGATGGACACCAGAATATAAAGTGGAGGAAATTGTGGCCGCCCATTGGGTAAAGAGATAGCTTAAGCACCTTTACAGTGAGTATGGTTTGATGCTGCTGAAAATAGCTGTTTTTTAGCCCCTGATTGTACCCATGTGCAAGAAATGATTAAGCTTTCCACAAACGCTTTTGTGACACTGTTGGCTCTAAGTCAACCCCAACAATAGCTTTTATGAAGTTTCCTCCAGCCACAAAATCTTTTCTCTTACTGACGTCCATGAATGAGGTATGCCTCAAATTAGGAGGGTAATGCCCTTTCTCATGATATAGTTGCTAATGTGTTCTTTAAGAAAAAGGAAGAGGATAAAGCTAAAGGTATTAAGTTAGCTGCACTCCCTGATCTGAAAATTGCCTCACACCAATGCTATTAAGGCCTAAATATTCCCATGTTGGAATTAAGGATTAATATAGTGGATTTGACAATATCAAATCAACAAAATAAAAACAAAGAAATATACTATCAAAAATGGGTTCCTATGCCTAATTTTCATATGGGGATTCAAACTTCCAATTATATTTCTAATTTCATAATTATATGCCTTCAGATCAAAACTCAAATTTGGACCTACTCAAGCTACTGAACTTATATCAATATTATCTTGTTTTTATTGGCAGAAAATAGCTATAGATTAAAATTAAACAATCTTAACCCAACTCAAAATTTTCTTTGCATTGATTTTCAGACTAACTTTCCTTCTGGTAATCTTTGCTTAATAAAATACTTTAAATTTATAACTTTTTGAGCTTCTGGTTCATCCTAGCCGTGGATCTCCTCTATGAGAAATTTGTAAGTCCTGGGGAGCAACCCTAACGCTTATACAGGGAGGATTCCCCTATAGAACTAAGAAGGGCCCTAAGAAGGCGGCTTTGGCTCTCACCATTAAGGGCAATTTGATGCATATGGTGGATGAGAGGTGGTTCACATCCAACCCTCTGATGTTTCTCTCCTTCTGGTTCTTCTCACCACTAAATAGTTGTTGGGAAGCATTTGGGTTTTGTAAGGAGTCATTAGAGGCCAAGAGGCAGAAGCAGATGCCAAGTTGTCTTTCTTTAAACCTGGAAAGGTTTGAAATAGGTTTTAGTATCCTCAAGGGGAATATATCTCTTTTAACAGCTATTGGGAAAGAGAAGTCAATGAGAGATCAGAAACCATCCCCAACCTTTATGACTTACAAAATAGTATGTTGAGGCCATCCTCAATTGGTTCATGCTTTGTAAACCCAATATAAATATAGTTTAGAATTGAGTCTACCACTCCTGCCCCTAAGCATGCCCCGCCCAACCCGCCAAATGTCCCATATGTATTACAATTTATGATCAGGTTGTAAAATATATAAAAAATGATAGCAATCATAATAAGGGGCAGAACAATATGGACTTGTTAATTGAACCTCATTATTATTTGAATGATAATTAGTGTGTCAATCCTTGTATTGCATTGTATTAGGGGCTCTTGACCCTAAAGTACACACACTTAATTCCTAAGCGTTTATAGGGAAGTAGGCCCATACAGGCTCTTCTGTTGATCTATTCTTTTATTCACTTTTTTGTTTTAAATACAAACAATAAAACCCCAACTTTAATTAGATAAAATTAGTTTCTAGCATTGTCTATCCTTATCTTTCTGCTTGGCATAATTTTCCAAGCAAATTACACAAATTAATAAAAAAGTAAATTTTGATCACCCATTGTAGTTTTGCTCTGATGTCCTCAGATTCTCCACCAGCTGCTCAAGTGTAGGGCAGCAGCAAAAGTCCCCCTCCATTTTCCGTCTGGCAGGAAAATGCACTTGGACTGGCTCACTCAGTCATTCCAAACCCATGGGATGATTCATTCCTCCCAAGGATCTTGATTCCCACCTTGCTTGTACCCAAGCAGTACCTCGCTGCCCCCTGGTGCTCCCCCAGAGCAACATGTGCTACAGTGTAAGTCCTGAGGAATGTCCGCTGGGTGTTAATTGGGCCAACCTTCTGTTCCTGAGCAAGAAAATACCAAAGAGGATGGCCATACCCCCGTTACCCAGGGCGATCTTGCTCGCATGGTAGATGAGTGCTGGAAAATGGTTCTTCAGCTTTGGATCCCACTTTTGGTACTTGCACTCTCCTCAGCAGAACTGTCACGATTAATTATTAAAAATCTGCGCCAAGATCACCGAAATGGAATTAATTGCAACTAATTTGAGTGGCAATCAGCCAGATACTTGGATTTCAAATGGTCAAAAAGGTATGAAGGCTGAGCTATCAGTTGGAACGCCCAACAGTTGCAAATTCTGTTTACACGATGATTAAAAATCTTCCCCCCCCTCCTATACCCAAATAGTTCACCTCATAGATTGACCTGACCACAACCTGGCCTGCCGCCAAACTTAGCAATGTCAGTCCTTAGGAAAACTAACCCGCCTATTCCCAAATAGTTCACCTCTTAGTTGACCTGACCACAACTTGGCCTGCCACCAAACTTAGCGATATCAGTCCCCAGAGAACTAACCCGCCCATCTCCAAATAGTTCACCGCTTAGTCCAAACTGACTGAAATTTGGCTCATCGCCAAATTTTGCAAATATTGGTCCCCAGTGAACTAACCCACCCATCTCCGAATAGTTCACCGCTTAGGTTGAACCAACTGAAATTTGGCTCATCGCTGAATTTTGCTAATGTCAGTCCCCAGTGAACTAACCCGCCCATTCCTGAATAGTTCACCACTTAGGTCGAGCCTGCAGGACCTGATCTCGGCTTATTTTCCCCAAAAATTGATGACTATTTAATTGGGCGCATCACCCTGAGAAAATTGTTGGTCGATTCTCTTCCCTTAAATTTCCCAATAAAAACACCCTCTCCAAAATTTCCATTTTTTATTGGTTGAGATTTAAGTTCCCTTCCAGTTCCATATCCATCATACCAGCAGCAGTGCCCCTGGCATTCTGGTCCACCACTTGGATGCTCCGGCATTCAGGCTGGTAGGCCAGTCTATTTTTTACTTGCCATCTGCCTGACATAATTGACTAAAT